>JADOBO010000032.1:0-167043 GCA_016403345.1 Corylus heterophylla
CGAGTGTCGGGACATCTGCCCAATCCGCATCACTATAAGCAACAAGGCGAAGAGGAGAGCCAGTTGGAAAGAACAAACCACGGCCAGAAGAGCCCCGAAGATATCGAATGATACGCCGAACAGCAGCTAAATGAAGATGGCGGAGAGTTTGCATAAACTGGCTAACCTGCTGGACAGCGAAGGAAATATCAGGCCGAGTAATAGTCAAATAATTCAAGCTGCCTACCAACTGTCGGAACACAGTACGATCAGAGAGAAGATCACCCTCCTCACTTCGATATTTCACATTAACCTCCATAGGAGTATCCACCGAAGAAGAATCCTGAAGACCAGCTAGACTAATCAAGTCCTGGGTATATTTGTGTTGATTCAAGAATATACCAGAAGAATCAGTGTGCACCTCCAACCCCAAAAAATACGTAAGAGGACCAAGGTCTTTCATATGAAAAGAGTCTTGAAGATTCCGCTTGAGATGGGCAATCAAACTGGAGTCGGTTCCCGTAATGACAATATCATCCACATACACAAGTAAAAGAACAAGACCAGTCGGAGTCTTGCAAAGGAACAAAGAAGAATCATATTGGCTTTGGACAAAGGAGAAGCTAAGCAGAGTAGACCTGAATTTTTCAAACCATGCCCGGGGAGCCTGTTTTAAGCCATAGAGAGACCGCTTGAACTTACACACAGCGGCAGATGGAGAAGAAAACAACCCCGGAGGAGGAGTCATGTAAATATCTTCTTTGAGATCACCATGAAGAAAAGCATTTTTGACATCCATCTGGTGAAGTGGCCAGCCTTGGGAGGCAGCAATAGAAATAATTGTACGCACTGTAGTCATCTTCGCGACCGGAGCAAATGTCTCCTCATAGTCCACCCCATATTCTTGCATGTTCCCAAGAGCAACTAATCGAGCCTTATACCGATCCAGAGTCCCATCAGAGCGAAGCTTAATCGAGTAAACCCATTTACAACCAATGGCGTTAACATGAGAGGGGCAAGGAACCATGTCCCATGTATGATTGTCCTGGAGAGCCCGAAGTTCCTCATCCATCGCTTTCCGCCAACATTCATATTTAACAGCCTCGGAAAAACATGTAGGGTTGGAAATAGAAGATAAAGTAGCAGTAAAGGAAGTGTGGGGAAAACCATACCTATCAGGAGGACGTGATACCCTAGCAGATCGTTGAAGACCAGACTCATGAACTGTCTCAGATGGCAAGTCAATCGGAGGAGTCGTCGAAACAGTTTCAGATAAAGGGTCAGTCTCGGGAAGGGGCAAAGTTGGTAGACGTCGAGTATACACAATTCCAGGTTTGAACCGCTCAGGCAGAATAGGCAATTCATCAAAACAAGGTAGAATACTAATCTCAGGCAATGATTCAACATGTGTAGAAAAGAAACATTGATGCTCAAAGAACACAACATTACGAGATATACGAAATTTGTCAAAACAAGGATCATAGCAAACATAACCTTTGTGAGAAACACTATAACCCATAAATGCACATTTAACAGACTGAGCAGAAAGTTTGTGACGTTCATGAGCAGGTAAATGAACAAAACAAACACATCCAAAAGTATGAAGATTAAGATAGCTAGGATTTGTTGATACAAACGATAATAAGGAGAATCAAAGCGTAAGACACGAGAGGCGATCGATTAATTAAGTAAACGGCAGTAGATAATGCCTCAACCCAGAATTTAGAAGGAACAGAGGACTCAAGTAATAAAGTACGAACAACATCCAAGAGATGGCGGTTCTTTCGTTCCGCCACCCCATTTTGCTGAGGAGTATAAGGACAAGAGCGCTGAGAGATAATTCCTTTGTGGCGTAAGAAATCATGAAACTCGTGGGACATGTATTCTCCACCAGAATCAGACCTCAAAATCTTAATCCCTGTAGAAAATTGATTCTCTATATATGCTACAAAGGTCTGGAAAACAGACAAAACCTCGGATTTGGCCCGAAGAAAATAGACCCAAGTATATCGACTGAAATCATCTATGAATGTTACAAAATATTTATATCGAGCATGAGAAATTACAGGAGAAATGCCCCATACATCACTATGCACAACATCAAAGCATTTTGTAGCACGACTACCATGAGAAGAAAACGAAAGAGTTTTACTCTTACCAAGTTTGCATCTGAGAACAATCAAATGACAAATTTTGAGAAACGCGTTCTTTATTGCCTAACAAACTAGAATTTAACATATGAGACAGAATAACAGAATTTGGATGACCCAAACGTTTGTGCCATACTTCGTTCGGAGTATTAACTGTCCTACAAGCCAAAGATAAACAACTAGGAATTGAAAAGTGCAGTGGAAATAGTCTGTCAACTTTAGGCCCCTTCGCGAGTATCTTCCCCGACACCTGATCCTGCACAAGACAACCATCACGAGGGAAATGGACATCATAGTTTTTTTCAACTAACTGGCCAACTGAAATAAGACTATTAGAAAGGCCAGGAGAGACATAAACATCTCTGAATGAAGGATTAATATCTCCTACTTCATTAATAGCTAAATGACTTCCATTAGCTAATTGAATATGAGATGAACCATGATATGGACGAACATTGCAAAGAGTATCAGATGATCTGGTCATATGATTGGATGCTGCAGAATCAATAAGCCAAGACTTAGATAAAATAGTACCATTACCTTGGAGCCCTAAGGCAGAAAAGGCTGACATAATCATCTGCTGGACCATTTCAGGAGTAAGAACAGCTGATCCGGCCGCAAAAGAAGAGGCTGAAGACATCACTGGAGCAGCAGAGGTGTTTATTGTAGCCTGATAAGCAGTAGCTTGACGATTCTGAGGCCGAGTGGGACATTCTTTGATAAAGTGGCCCAATCTTTTACAGTAATTGCAAGATTTCTTTGCTCAATTGGCGGCAATATGACCATACTCCTTACAGCTAAAACACTGGACCTTGCGCATATCCTTACCTTTCCCTTTCCCATAGGCTGCATAGGCTACTGGATTTGGATTGGAATCGTGCTGAAACGTAGCCTGTGTGAGAAGACGCTGCTCCTCACGAAGTAATTCTCCAAAACAAACATCCAAAGATGGCGAAGGGTCCCGATTCATTAAATTTGAGCGAGTAACCTCAAATTCAGGGCGTAATTTCATCAGGAATTGATCTCTCTTGCTCTGCTCATGAACAGCCTGAACAGCAGAGAGAGATGCAGCAGGTACCTTCGCATAAACCATATCAGAAAATTCTCCCCACAAATTCTGAAAACCAGAAAAATACTCTGGAATAGAGAGATTGCCTTGAGTGTAATTAGCAATCTCATATTCCAGCTGAAAACGGCGTGTGGTATTGTCCTGATGATAAACCTTCAGCAAATACTCCCACATAGTCTTCGCAGTCTTATAGGGCCTCAAATTGAGCACAATAAGAGGATCAACAGACCCTAAGATCCAAGACATCACACGTGCATCCTTGACCTTCCACTTAGCTAAATCCTTAGCTTCCGTAGGAGCTGGATCACTACCGTCAATATGGCCCCACAATTCTTTTCCCGTAACAAATAATTGAAATTGGAATTCCCAAGCAGAATAATTTTTTCCAGTAAAACGGACCCCAAAAGTCTCGCTAGAAGACATAATGAAATAAAAAAAATTAGAAATTAGACAACCTGAAAAAGAAGTAACAGGCCCACCAGATCTGTTGGACAGCAAGCCCAAGTCCTCTCAAGTCAAACAGCACCAACCAGCAGCCCACCAGAATAGCAACACAGCCCAAGCCCAGCAAGCCCAAGTCCAAGCAAGCCAAACAGCAATCCTAATTTGCTGATTGCTGACCACACCAAACAGCAAGCCCAAACAGCACCAAACAGCAAGCCCTAACAGCACCAAACAGCCAGCCCAAACAGCCAGCCCAAATCCAAACAGCAACCCACTCAGCAATCCCTAAACCACGCTCACAGCACCAACCAGAAACACGTCAACAGCCCCAAAACCTCCAGAATAGCGCCCAAACAGCACCCAAATCAGTCAGCAACCCAAACAGAAATTGCCGACAACACCAAAATAGCCGACAGAAATCGCCGACAGCCCCAAAACCTCCAGAATAGCGCCCAAACAGCACCCAAATCAGTCAGCAACCCAAACAGAAATTGCCGACAACACCAAAATAGCCGACAGAAATCGCCGACAGCCCCAAATTCCCGGGTACACCACGCCGACAGCACCACGCCGACCTTCCAGAAATCGCCGGAAACACCACAGACTTCACAGACCTCCAAAGAGTCTGCCGACAGCCACTAATCACCACAAAAGGAGTAGTTTCCGGTAAGAAATTCCCTACCCTCAATAGAAACTGCCGCTACCCTCGACAGAAACTTCCGAAAAACAATTTAGAACCCTAATTTAGATGATTTTGGCTCTGATACCATGTCAATTGTACTGAATACCTCTCAATGTGAGGGTTGCTAGTATTATATAGAAATTATCTAGGTAATTACAGGCTGTATCTCAGTGATTACAGCAATCTAGGGAAACAAATAAGGTAACTAAAATCTACCTATTAATTACAATATACTATAGCTATAATACAAGAACCTGCCATAACTAGAAAGACTAATTATGGCTAAATATATATGGACCGTATCTGATTGACAGTTATGGAACCCAACCAGCAACAATGTATTTGAAGTGAAAAGCTTTTATAACTCTTTACAAACTAGAAAGTCGTGCTTGTTCCCCTGGAAAGGTGTTTGGAAGGCTAAGGCTCCACCCCATATAGCCTTCTTTACTTGGATGGCAACTTGGGGTAGAATCTTTATGGCTGATAATCTTAGAAGGCAGGGTATCATTCTTGTTAAGTGGTATTGCCTTTATAAAAAGAATGAGGAGACCGGTAATCACCTTTTTATCCGTTGCAAGTACACTAGAGATCTGTGGCACTTCCTTCTCATCTTATTCGGATTTACATGGACTATGCCTAACAACATCCAAGAGCTACTTCATTGTTGGAGGACTTAAGGGTGGGGACATCCCAAGGAGGCTATCTGGAAAGCTATTTCTGTGATTTTAATGTGGAGTGTTTGGAGAGAGAAATCAGCGCCTTTTTTTTTTTTTTTTTTGATAAGTAAGAGAAATCAGCGCCTATTCCAAACATGCTTTGTTTAAAAACCTTTTTATTTAGATCTCTTTTGGATTGGGCTATTATCTATGTTCCTAACTTCCCTCTTCAAGTATTTAGATCTTATTAATTTTTTAGATTTCAGACACCTTTAGGGCTAGTAGTTTCTCTTTTATACTCTTAGTGTACGAGAGCTTTGCCTTCTCTTTTTAATAAATTATTATTCACAAAAAAAAGTCCATTGTTCAACATTATCGAATAAGTACTGCATACTTATAAATATAAAAAGTATTCTCAACCCAGCCAATGGCTAAGTCAAATCAACCCAATGAAATTTCGTAAAGAACCACTTAAACTGGTTCCTCTTGTTTGACATATACCATGCAACTGATGAAACTGTAACTATTACACAGAATCCAAGCTAAATTTTCAGAACCAAATAAAGTTGCAACGCACAGGTGACCACTTTTACTTATCTAAAGATTCATAATTGCTTTAATCAGACAAAGTTCAAGTTAAAAATCAACTATGAATGAACTAAATTACCTCACGAAATAAAGCATTGACTTGTTTCATGTCCTTTTCAGCCAAATCTAGGAAGACCTGAGAATCAATTAAGAGGAAATTATATAATGTTACACAGGACCGCAAAGATTAGCATTTTCCAACTTCCAATCAATACATATATGATCTTGGGCACGAGTGCCCGCAAAAGCACATAGAGACATACTTACAGGTGTGCATGTGCATAGAAACACACACATGCAATCAAATGCTCACCCACAAAAACAGACACACACCACACAAGCAGAAGGTATATATATATATATATATATAAGAAAAATAATTCGAAAAACACAATTCAAGCAATGTTTGATTCCCAGCCACTTAAGAGTTTTACCCACATGATGGTATTTAAATGCCAAAATAGCTGCACTAAGTCAATGGAACAAAAGTCTTCCAGATCCAAATTGCATAACGTTTCCCAATTTGGATTGCACAAACCCATTGATGCTCCAGATTATTACCACCCAAAGATGATCCTTTTTTAAAAAAAAAAAAAAAAAAATCAAAGCAAATACAAAAGCTCAGTAATTACAAGGGCAAAGAGCTATCATATGCTACAAAACCAACCAGACATTATAAAAAGTAGTATTCCTCATATGTAAAAAGGCCAGCCACAGGCTGAACTACTGGTAAAAGACAAGGAGAAAATGTTAAGAGAAAAACTACTTGTTGCCTGCGCTTCACAGGAAGCTCAGAAAGAACGTCTTTTTTAAGTCTTCTAATCATCAAAGTTGCCTTCATCAAATTGTGCAATTCTTCATGGTTACTTGCACCTTGATATCGTCCAAAAATTCCCTAAAAGATTAGTGAAAGAAGCGGCATCATTCATGACCTATATAACAGTAGAATAACTAAACTACGCAGGTTTTTAATTCAAAGAGATTTGTCACTTACACCCTTGCAATATCGGCTACCATATTCATGAATATTCTTATATACATCAGGATACAAAGCTTCCAGCTGTAAAATGTAACACAATTTGTACAAAATGATTAGCATATGGCCTCCAACTGTTCTTTTGATGGTGACAAATAACTTGTGAAGTGGCATGTAAAAGTACCTGCTTGAATAGCTCAATTGGTCGGGATAGAGCAGGAGTTCCGCTAAGCAGTATTACATATTGAGCTTTCTGAAATCATTGATTTTGTAAGTTTTGTGGCAACAGAAGGAATGAGAGGAAGGACGAAACACAAAGAGAGCAAGATCAAAATGCATTTGGCCCGTTCTTTTTTTTGTTAAGTAACTTAATCTCATTGAAAAGTGCAGAGAGACAAAAACCTAGTACACAACTATTCAAAAATAAAAAAAAAAAAACTATTATGTGTTACTATCCATGTGTAAAGGGAGTTGAATATAATTATTTCCAGCCCTACTACCAAAGTCTGCCTGTCTTCAAAGCTTCATGCATTTCACTCTCTCCAAATACACCACATTAAACATAGAGGAGCCAACCTCCACACTTCCAAAAAGTTACAACACCTCACCTAACCTCCCCAACTCATCAACAACTCTCTCACCCCTCTAGGCATAACCCACAGCACACCAAATTAAAAGGCAAGCACCATAAATCTCGTGCTACATCACAATGAAGAAGAAGGTGATTAGACTCCCCACTCCTTGTCCATGAGTCCCTGATCAAATATAAATTTTGAAAACTCCCATGTAGCAGCTATTATCTAGACTCGCATGATTTTTCACACGAAAAACGAGCATTGAAGTCACCTCTAATACACCACGGCTCCCACCAACTAATTCTTCCCAAAGATACCTCCTTTCAACATCATTCTTTGGACCATATACCCCCAGAAGCGCCCATTCAACATTATCAATAACACTTCTAAAAGAACATGCAATTGAAAGTTTCACACACAATCTTCATCTTCTCCACCACCCGCTTATCCCACATTAACAAAACCCCACCTGATGCCCCTCTCGACTCCAAATATGTCTAGTCCAAATGTTGGCATCCCCATAAACTATGAATCACCTCCCTAGAAACATACTCCAATTTTGTCTCGTCTAAACAAATAATGTCCGCCTTCCAATATCTAAAAAGACTTCTAATCCTCAACCTTTTCTCCATCTCATTCAGCCCTCTTACATTCCATGACACTATCTTGGGCTTCATAAAGAGCAAGTAGATCCCCTCCCCTTTCCTTTCCTCTATTAGTGTGTCCTCCCTTTATGTCATAATTTACTGAACATACCAACCTCTTTAGCATCTGGCCAATTCTATATGCATTGCGCACAATTGTAGACCAAAATAAAAATCAAAGTGAACGGACTAAAATATGCATTATAATGACTGGTTTTGTATGCTATAACATTTTTCTTGGTATGTATTTTTCTTCATTGATTTACCGCTTTAATGGATGAAAAAAAGGTTCTTATTCAATCACACAAAAGTTTTTGATGTCTATGCTGTATATTCATCTGCTATATCTATTAAACCTATCTACCCAAGGTTGCTGGAGAAGAAATGCACGGCAAGCTAGAAGGTTCTTCTCATGCTAACAGTAGAGGCAAGCTGGTTTAGTAAGACAAAAAGGAAAAATGTAACTGCTTAAGCATGCTTTATGCAAGGGGGAGCTGGTTTAGTTTGCTTAAGGGCATCAACCAAGTCTTTTACAGTGAGGCAGTGTTGTCCACCAAAAGCAAATCTGGTGAAAGATTATGTAGCCACTAGAGTTTATAAAGTGACATACTTGGAGATCATCATAAGGTTACCAATTCAAATGCTTGGAGATCATTGATGAAGTAATACATTAAAGAGTAGGTATGCCTGTTTCTGCAGTTAAGGACCCTGGAGTGGCCAAATAGCATATTTAAACTTCAATTGCTTCCCTAAAAGAAAACAAAAATCCCTTGAATAGACCAATAAGATTACTTAGAAGCCACTAAAAATCATTCTTAAGCGAACTTCCTCACAGATATGAATATACTTCTCCAATAATTGGCAGAAATGGAAAAAGCAGCTGAGGGTATCAGCTGCATACAAGGGATCAAGAAGAACCATGTAATTCAAAAAGAGTGCAGGACCGATAATCAGTATTTGAGCATGAACATAGTCTAGGAGTAAATTAGTAGATACAAGCATACAATCATATTTAATCAAGAAAGAAAGACCTTTAGGACCGGAAGGGCAGCAGCTGTCCTCTTTGTTTCAGCATTTTTCAAAAGTGCGACTCATCTGCAATCACAATCTGAATAAAAAGAATATATGTATCATTGCTGAGAGCATATGGAGGCACACAACAATATATTATCTTTTCTTGGTAAGTCACAAATAATGACCATTGAGCATTTATAAGCCACATGAACATATGAGGGAGAGAGAAGAAAGGCCTCTATCACTTCTAGTATTGCCACTCATCCATCTGAACCCCAATTCATCCACTCTTATTTTTATTCATGTGTTTTCTAACTGTTTAAGATTCAGCATGATATTTGTATTACTTACTTTTCAATGCATCTTGATAAAATGAAACTACAAAATTAGTTCCCCACTATCCATTCAGCACTAATTGTTAAGATCTAAGAGAATGAGACAAGGAAAACACAGTGAAGATGTAGAAATCAAATAATGGCAGTACTTACCTTAAACTCCAATGCCATTAGTAGATTCTGTAGCTTAGGGACTACGTCATAGGAGATGATGTTGAATAGGCCATCAAGATGAATGCTACCCTTGGTATTTGATGCTACTACTGTATACCCAGCTTTGTTTGATCCACCACATTGAGATAGAACAACCTAGGGAATAACTCATTCGCAAAACATAAATAATTTAGATAAAAATAATAATAATAATAATAAAGAACCAAAATAACCAATATTCAAATTCTCAAAGATGAAGGGCATAAAAGGGGAGAAAAAAAAACTGCTTAAGATTCCAGCTTCAACAACAAAAGAAAAAGTAACCAGAAAATTTTAGAAAGGGACTTCAGACAACATACAAGTATATCTGATGGAGGAATTCGCAACCATTGTTGAATCATCTGAAAAAAAAAAAAAAAAGATCAAATGCACTTTGGGTAGAAGCCATCTTCTAAATCTCAAATATGAAGTTAACAAAACACTTACTGAAGCCCAATGCAGACGCAAGGAAGAAGGCGTAAGAATAAGAACAGGCCACGAATCACGGACGCATGCACTTACAGCAATAGCCTGCAAAAGACATATGAACTCAATATACATACTTAAATCACATTGAAGACTAGAAATGGTTCGAGTGAATCAATTTCCTGCAAAGTCTTTCCCAGTCCCATTTCATCTGCTAGGAGAACACGCCCTCCATGCTGCAAGATAAACCTGAAAAAGCTTATAAAAACTCGTATTAGTTTCAAAAACTACCATAGTTCAGTGATAATGAAGTAATAGAGAAACTTCATCATGTTTCTTGAGAAAATAATTAATGCATGTTAAATAAAGGTAGTCTAATGAGGAAAAATATCCAAATCCACTACATACCTAACACCATCACGTTGAAAAGGCAAAAGCTTAGATTCAACATGGTTAGGTATCCTGTCATATCGATCTTGAAATAAAGCACCAAAGAAAAAGAAAAAAAAAATCTTCAGAATCCGTGCAAGAAGAAAAAGGAAATCCAAAAATGTATATAAAATATTACTTTCAAACAACGCCGAAATATATATTTATTGAAATCAAAATACAGCCTCAAAGCTATGTTCTCTCAATCAGCGTAAAATCAAATTTACATGACACATTTTATCTACCAAAATGCATGTTTCTATGTTAATCAGTAATAAACTTTCAACTGAATTCGATGATAGAAAAGTACAATGGCATAAATTAAGCAATCTGAAAGAAAATAATGTAGTATTTGAAAATTGTCAAAGCACATGTGATGTACCAACAAATCTATTACACACCTAACTGTAGCAATCAATTTTATACACACATTAATCTTACTTTGAAGATCTGGAAGAGCAAATGCAGCAGCAATAGCACGATGCACCAAGGGATCTATGTTCTCCACCTAGGAAAAAATATCAAATAAATAAAAACAATTCAACGTGGCAACCCAAATAAAAAAAACAGAACAGCACAACCCACAAATTCCAGACAAACATTACTATTTATTAAGACACTAAAACATGAGAGGAAAAAAAAAGGGAAAAATATAAAAAAGCCCCCCAAACTACCAGCCGTTTTCGATTTAGCCCCCTAATGTTCCAAAAGTGATAAAGTAGCCCCCCAAACTACCAAACTATTGCATTTTGGCCACTTCGTTAGTCAAAACCGTCAGTTGGATGGAAACTGCAAAACAACGTCGTTTTGTTATAGGTAAGTTACTACAATGCCTTTTTATGAAAAAAAAAAAAATTGAGAAAAATATAAAAAAGCCCTTCAAACTACCAGCCATTTTCATTTTAGCCCCCTAATGTTCAGAAAGTGATAAAAGTAGCCCCCCAACAAAACGATGTCGTTTTGAATTTCCGTCCAAGCTGACGGTTTTGACTAACGGAGTGGCTCAAATGCAATAGTTTGGTAGTTTGGGGGGCTACTTTATTACTTTTGAAACATTAGGGGGCTAAATCGAAAACGGCTGGTAGTTTAGGGAGCTTTTTTATATTTTTCCCAAAAAAAAAAAAACCTTGTAGATTGTACAAATTCAAAATAAACCAACACTGCAGCAGCCCAACTCTACAGCATTTCAAAAGGGCACAACTTGTCACCTCAACATTGTAACCTGATATCTGACGAAGGACTTTTTCTGCCGATGACAAGGAAGATATCGGGAACATCCACAGCCTACAGATTCCATAGTTCCAGCAAATGTGCAAAACAAGCAATCATAATAAGTCTGAAGTCATATAGGATATAACTATAGAATTAATGAGAGAGAGAGAGAGAGAGAGAGAGAAACCTTTCTTTTGCATTCCAAGTAGCTTTGGGGATTTTGCGGAAAGCAGCTACTAGTACCTGATACAAAATAAAACATAGTGCATAAGCAAAAGAAGACTCGCACGTGATAAAAATGAACATTCTGGAAGCAGATAAAGGCACTACCTGGTCATACGAGAATTTTGAAGCAATGTTTCCGCCGGCATGAAGAAAAAATTTGACAGATAGCTTGGGTAGTCTCATTAGTGGTTCATCTTCGAGCACAGAAATTGAGACATATGCAGTTAGTCAGATAACATTGGACCACTCCTTGTATGAAACTTAGCTGAACTGCTCAAATATTGCACACGGCCTGACTGAACTCATCATATGTGCTTCATTAAATCACCAATTTTCCTAAGAGTGAAATTATGAATTTAATTATTTAATCAATATTCTAATATGCTCCTTCTATTATACCTTACTTTTGCCATCTAGAGCTTAAGCTCTGCAAGTGTTTTGCTGGAAGGTTGGAAGATTTTGCAAAGTATATAAGAAAACATTTTTTTTACCTATAATTCTTTCTCCCCTCAAATTTTTTTTTTTTTCTTACAAAGAATAAATAAATCATGCATAAATTATTTAAATTGAATAGTAAAAGTGGATTGCTAAAATAGAGAGAAAGCGGGATGAATGTGCTTTAGAAGAGTAGGTATCTAAAACTCAACTAAAATAGAAAAGAAATTTGTTGAGCATGGGCATTCACATACTCAGCAAATTTTAGCTAAAGAATCATCGATCTTTTCTTATTTTAACTGCCAATCTTTTCAAAGTGCTTATATCTCATCATTTATTTTAGTTATTCACTTTTACCATTTTTATTTAAAATATTCTTTCTTTTATCCACTTTCACCGTCCCTTCTTCATAAGAGAGAATTAGATTGTCCTTTGTCTTCCAAGTGAATTATCGTCATTTTAATTGTGTCACTAGAAAGCCAAATTTTCAAAACAATTAATTTGTACGCTTGCATGGAGTGACACTCAAACCGGGTCTTTCAGTCCAAATGCTAGAGACTTGGTGAAGTAAAGAGAATTTCTCGTATGTAGTATATATACACGCGGCAAAAGTCCATGCCTCGTGTTATCTCTAATAAGAGATGCACAAAATCCTGCCTTTTTCATTTTATTTTATTTTATTTTATTTTTAATTTTGGTCGTGGATACATTGCACCTGTGCACATTTATAAATCTAATTAAAAATCTTACACTCATTTCTGACATAAGCTGAAGACAGCACCAAAGTCGAGAAAAATTAAGAATATTGGTTTGGCCAGGCCATTAGTTATTGCCTGTTGGTACACCAATTAGTTGCATAGTTTTGGAAAATTTCAGCTCTATTTTTCGTCGACTAGGGTTTTTTTTTTTTTCCTAAGCAATATTTGCATATATTTGTAAACCTTCCTATGCTTTCATAAATCCTTCCTATGTTTTCACATACAATTGCAACACCTATTTAATATAAGAGTGGTAATTGATGTATCATAACATTAAAGTGAATCTAACAAGTGTCAAAAGTATCCAAAAAGTATCAAATACTCAGAAATTTTAAATTTTAAATTTTAAATTTTTAAATATCATATAAGTATTGGGGAGTATCGATGAGAAGAGATTTGTAGATAGATGATAATCACCTGTGCTTGGGAGCAAGTTTCCATGGCTTGAGTTGAGCGAGAGGCGAGAGCTTTGTGATGTGTCAGTCAGATACTATACATATATGCAGCCATAATTAGTCTCTCTAGTTATAGCATATTTTTGTATTATAGCTATAGTATCTTGTAATTAATAGGTAGATTTTAGTTGCCTTATTTGTTCTCCTAGATTGATGTAATCGCTGAGATACAGCCTGTAATTAGCTAGATAATTCCTACATAATATGAGAAACCCTCACATTGAGAGGTATTTAGTACAATTGAAATGATGGACTCCAACTTTGTTTAATATAATTAGAATCTTCTCGAGCAAGTTTCTGAGCCTCAATTTTCTAAAAGGAAGCTTGATATGACAATGCACGGCTACTATCACACCAGTGTTCAATTTGATTTTTATTATTTTAATTAGGATTTTTTTTTTCTATGCATTATTTTAATTGGTTGTGTGTTTTTTTTCTTATGCTATTTTCTCTCAAATTTTATACTTTATTAAAAAATTGAAATTAAAAAATATATATATTTTTTATCTACCAAAATGCGTGTTTCTATGTTGGTCACCAATAAACTTTCAACTGAATTCGATGATAGAAAAGTACAATGGCATAGATTAAGCAATTTGAAAGAAAATAATGTAGTATTTGAAAATTGTCAAAGCACATGTGATGTACCAACAAATCTATTACACACCTAACTGTAGCAATCAATTTTATACACACATTAATCTTACTTCGAAGATCCGGAAGAGCAGAGGCAGCAGCAATAGCACGATGCACCAAGGGATCTATGTTCACCTGAGAAAAAATATCAAATAAATAAAACTAATCCAATGTGACAACCCAAATAAAAACACAGAACAGCACAATCCACACATTCACAAATTCCAGACAAACATTACTAGTTATTAAGACACTAATCCATGAGAGGAACAAAAAAAACCTTGTAGATTGTACAAATTTAAAATAAACCATCACTGCAGCAGCCCAACTATACAAGCATTTCAAAAGGGCACAAGTTGTCACCTCAACATTGTAACCAGATATCTGACCAAGGACTTTTTCTGCCAATGACAGGGAAGATATCGGGAACATCCACAGCCTACAGATTCCATAGTTTCAGCAAATGTGCAAAACAAGCAATCATAATAAGTCTGAAGTCATATAGGATATCACTATAGAATTAATGAGAGAGAGAGGAAACCTTTCTTTTGCATTCCAAGAAGCTTTGGGGATTTTGCGGAAAGCAGCTACTAGTACCTGATACAAAATAAAACATAGTGCATAAGCAAAGAAGACTCGTACGTGATAAAAATGAACATTCTGGAAGCAGATAAAGGCACTACCTCGTCATACGAGAATTTTGAAAAAATGTGTCCGCCGGCATGAAGAAAAAATTTGACAGATAGCTTGGGTAGTCCCATTGATGGTTCATCTTCGAGCACAGAAAGTGAGACATATGCAGTTAGTCAGATAACATTTGACTTGAAATCATCATAATCATAAATTACAGCCAAAACGATGTGAGCCAGTGGGCAATAAGATCAGTTACTGGGTAGAAACACTATAGACAGGTGCTGTGATGTAGAAAAAAATTCAATCTTCTTTCTTCATTGTCAAAGAAGAACTGATTCTTTAATCTGTGTTTTTATGTTAGTGATTGCAAAGAAATATTTTTGAATCTGAGTAGGGACCTCTGGGCTTTGGGAAAATAGCAGATAATTTGGAGAAGCTGCAAGCCACTTAAATGGAACAAAACAAACCAAAAGAAAGAAAATTAATTTAAGAGAGTCGCTAACCAGTGTTCACTTTGGTTGTGATTGATGAGGGCAATGCCCTGGACCCAGAAGACAAAGCTTCAACCTGAAATTAAATGTAAAAGAAATATACATATTTACATTTTTCAAAAGCTGCGTAGAAAGAGAAAAAAAAAAAAGATACTTAAACGCAAGCAAGTCTCACATAGGTAAAGATTTGGTAAGAGCAAATAGAGAATTGAACCTTAGAAACTCTAAGAAAGGAACCCAGTAATTTTTTTGACAAATAACTACCAATGTGAGACTTTTTAAACCTTCTTAGAAGAAGAATCAGTAGTGGGTTTGGAAGGCAAAGACCGCTGGTGCAGTTCTTGTTGTCGTTGTGGTGGCGGTGGTTGTTTATTGTCGGTATAGTGAAAGCACTTGACGGGAGCGGAGGAAGAAGAAGAATTGGGATTTTGGCGTTGCAGTTGAGCGATCTTCTGGAAGGCGTCTCTTTCAAGGGAATCCATTTCTTCTGCACTCAACTCCCACCCATCATCGTCCCAATCCATTTCTGCGCGCGCTCTCTCTACTTTCTCTTCTCTGCGCATATATAGTAGTACACTACCACTTGTTAATTGCTTTGGTTCCCTTTGGAAACAGAGAGGCTTTTTGGGGGCAAACTTAAAGGCCTAAACTTCAAAAGGAAGAATTGATTTGTGGTTATAATTGTTAGAAAAGGTGACTCGCATTTGTTCATGAACCTTACCGTGGTCCTCAAAGCATTATTACATCCCAGTACTTTTTTTGTTGACTTACCTTGCCATTTGTCTCTCTCATTCATTAAGCTTCTTGAAGAAGCTTTGATAAAAGGCCTTAATTGTTGAAGTCATTCGGTCAATTGGAACTTAGAAGCAGCAGCAACTTTAGTTGAGAAAATAGAGAGAAAGAAGAGCTTAAGTTGCCGAGAGAAAAAGAGACTTGTGTTACAAAGGGGAGAAGAAATACATCATTTTAATTTATTCAGTTTGATCTCACATTTGGAATGCTGAAAAGTTTAGAAAATTTTAGATAATATTTTTTTCTTTTGTATTTAATTTTTTTTTTAGTGAGATTGGGGTGTATTGAAGCTTTTGGGTTTGAGTGATTTTATTCATACTACTCTTTATACTCTATTCTTTTGTTAGTAAATTTTTCCTAGACCGTTTTCGTCAGTATATATATATTCTCGCTCTACTTTTTTATTTTCTCACTTTGTAAGTGACTTGTAAAATTATTATTAAATTGAAGTTTAAAAGTGATATATGATAATTTTTAAAAATGAAAATGAAAATAAAAAAGTGAAATCTTTTGAAAAAACGACACCCAATCTTGTATAGATTGGACACGTCGGAATAACCTCCTTGGGAAGAGCTTTTTTACTGTACAAGATCAGACAAACTCCGAAAAAAAATCAACAAGACCATCGCATCATATCATGATTCATGCACCTTCACTAATTTATTACCCTCAAATTTACAGAATAATCAAGTACCAAAAATAATTTAATTTAATTTATTAATATATATTTATATTTAAATAAAAAATTAACTCCAAATGCACGTACGAATGCCTTTCTATTATTCTCTCTCTATATAACTAAAACTAAAAGCGGGAAACGCCTCACATTTGCTCCCGTTGAAGGATTCGCAAACACTCTCTCTCTCTCTCTCTCTCTCTCTCTCTGTTCAGACTGATCCTCTTACTCTCTCTCTCTCACTCTCTCTCTCTCTGCACAAGTGCCGCTCCCTGACGCGGTGGAGCAACTGCTCGAGGATATCTGCAGGAAGCAGAAGCAGAAGCCCCAGCCGCCGACGTGCGGCTGAAGCTAGCCTCGCTAGGCGAGGAAGCGGCTCTGGAGATCCTCCGTAAGATATCGGCCTCTGTCATCAAGAGCACCCTCAGCGCATTCATCGTCTACATGATAAAAAACGAATCCCCTCAGAGACTTGCCCATGTCTCTCCTCTTCGCACTCCCTCCTCTCCTTCCCGCCTCATGTTCAGCCCGCCACAAGGTACGTAAACCCATACAAATTTTGCTCTCTCATTCTGTCCACACCATCGACATGCGAATGTTTTTGCATATGGGGCACCGCTTATTTCTTCGGGATTTTTCACTCTTACTCTCTTTCAAATTTTAGCATTTTAATTGATACAAGGGTACTCTTGGTGTAAAAATAGTGTTGATATTAGTTTAGAATGTTTGACTTGCACAACAAAGTATTCCAAAGGTTCTATGAGAAGTGGAACCTATTTGTCGGTACCGTAAAAAAAAAAAAAAAAAAAAAAAAAAAGGAAGAAGTACCCTTTATGTTTAAATGCCATATTTCACATTTGACCTATTGGATAGTTTGATTTCAATAATGATTGATAATGTCATGAAATAAACAAAAAGATACTTCAATCACAACATTTGAATGCAATGTCACCTAAGATATTTTTGTACAAGGTAAATATATTTTTCATCAAACAAAAAAAACCAAACAAAGAGTCCATTAAAAAGGACAACCCAATATTCATATAGAAAGATTTTACCTATCTCATACACCAAATAATATGTTCAAATGTAGAGCACAAGATTCAATAAAACCCATAACATAATTTGCACACCAAATTATATATTCAAACATAGATTAAAATATTCAACATAATTCTTCTCATTTCTACACCAGCAAGTAATTAGGAACCAAATAGAACCCAAAACACAATCCAAAATAAGCACACAATCCCAGATTTAGAGACAAGAACAACTTTTTTCAAGCAAACAAAACACAAGACATAATTGTCATCTTCTCTTTCTTATACTTTCTCATGAACCAAAAACACCAACAACAAAAAGAACAGAAGATTTTGATTTCATTGAAATGAATATCTACACAAACACAATATTTACTTAATTGAAATGAAATATTCAATAGTGACAATAAGAATAGATAGAGCCTAGATTGTGTCTGATTATACTATTATATTAATTTTCGTAGAAATATAATAAGACATCGATAACCTATATGCATACTTCATCATTAATTATACACTTGCACCTGCAAATATGAACTTAAACAAAAAAAAAAAAAATTAGATTCCGTGCAGTAGAGTTATCATATTACACTGCAAATAGGGCTGTTCCAGGTAAAAGGCTGTTTGAACCCATTTGCTCGGACAGACGTTCGAGTAGCCTGAGTCATTCTTGCTCGGATAGTT
Source organism: Corylus heterophylla (assembly GCA_016403345.1). NCBI lineage: Eukaryota > Viridiplantae > Streptophyta > Magnoliopsida > Fagales > Betulaceae > Corylus > Corylus heterophylla. Next base: position 18,197 of record JADOBO010000032.1, read on the forward strand.
CTTACAAGTAGAATCATAATAACCTTTCGGCATGGATTGACCTATTGCAGCACAATATAAGAAATTTCCGTTCAAACAGAAGGACATAGGAGAGCTTGATGTGGCAAGCTATTAAAACATACATATACGTGTGTCAATTTTTCGCATTGAATGCTTGGGTGAGCTTAAAGTAAAAGAAGGAAAAAAAATTGCTGTGCAACTCGGAACTAATTAGGAGTATGAAGGAGCTGCACAAACCTTTTGAGGGTCATAGAATCTTCCAACTAGAGAGATGACTGTACTCTCTCCACATCCACTGCTACCCACTAAAGCCACTGTCTTTCCTGCTATATTATTTATTGTCATAATCATTTACACACCTTTTATTCCTTGTCGTTACGGCCAATAAACTTTAGAATTTTAATCCTATGCAAAAATTTTGGCCATATTGTTTCTCATCTACCCTCAACAAGTTTTAGAAAATGATTGTCTATTTTTCTCAAATAAGCAATTACATCAAAGAGGGGTGAACAGATTCTTTCATTAATGAACAACGATACAATCAAATTTGAGTGAAAATTTAAAAGAGCAGCAAGTATGGCCACACTTTGGATTGCTTCAACATCTCGGTATGCTTCCTGATCATATGCATCAAACAATTAAAGATCAATGCCCACACAAATGTAATCTTTGCTATTTGATAATGCAGACATAATCTATTCATATGTACAATGTAATTAAAACACCAACCAACACAATATTAGAATCTCTGTTCATCTCCACTACCATCATGCAAAAAATACAAAAGCATTACGAACATGCATAGATTTTGCAAAAACAAGGTCTACAAAAACAAACCTAGAAATATTGCGTCTGAGCACTACGTACATTCTCTATATTTAAGAAAACATAATGACGAAACTGCCCAACCCCTTCTCTTTTTCACCACAATAATTTTCATTTTTGATTGGGAGGACTTGGAAAGGAAGAAGATTAAAAGAGATATATATATATATATATATATTCCAGCCGTTTGCAATATAGCTTTTTACTGTTCAAAGTAGCACCTAAACTACCAAATTATATTTTCTTATAGTACCCATGTGGCTGAGGACATGTCCACATCTCACCAACCTCAACTAATTATTTTCATTTATCGATCCGGCAATGGTAGGTTGGACCAAAAAGTGGAAAAAAACACTATTTTCTCCAAAAGACAATAAACACGTGAATGGTTATCACATTAGTTTAGAGCACTTGCAACATGCCTCTATCCATTCTCTAAACTCTTGTTTTGGTTGTTCGGTAAAGATTCCGTCAGCTCTCTTGAGACTCTTATAGGCAACCATTTTCATAGCTTTCCATTAATGAAGAAAGGTGGCTTCTGATCAAGAGTACGTAGTTTCATGTAGTAGTAAATTTTTTTTTTTTGCCCTTGGGGGTGGTTGTCATTATTTTAATTTTGATTTTATTTTTAAAATTTAAATAATATTTTATTATTAATGGGATACGTGACGTTATGTAGACCATTGGATGAAAATCCACAGCCAAGATTAAAAAATTTGAGGGGATCTGGATCCGAGATGGATAAGGTTAATTTTGATAATTTTTTTTTTTTTTTTTTGTTATGACGTGATATAAATAAGCGGAGAAATGCTTGGTTGCAATAAAATGTCCATGTTTTGGCCGTAAATGTCCACCTGACCAGAATTTAAATTGAAAACAAAAAATCTCTCTTCTCTCTCCTATGAGCCTGTCATTTTTGTTCTATCGTTTTGTTGAATTTATGATTCTGGTTTGTGTATGCTATTAAGTAACCAAAACATGAGAGAGACCTAAAGAGAAAAGAGAGGTTGTTTTTTTTTTTTTTTTTTCAAATTAAAATTCTGGCCGCGTGGACATTTATGGCCAAAAACATGAACATTTTATTGCAACCAAGGATTTCTCAAACATAAATGTACTAAAAAAAAAAAAAAAGACAAGAGAGGTAATAGCGTGTGTACCATTACTTGTTTTTATTTTATTGCTGTTTGCAAAGGGCAGGTGCAGTTTCATAATGTTCATACGTGGCAAGTAGATGCAGCCGAGCCACCCCTTTGGCCATTTGGAGCTGGCTCGGCAGGCCACCCCCATTTGGCCGGATGGGGGTGGTTTTGCCACCCCCAATTTTTTTTCTTTTTTTCATATGTTGACACGTGGCACATATTTAATTTTTTTAATTTTTTTAAAAAAATACATATATTATTTATAAAAAAAAATTAAATATGTGCCACGTGTCAACATATGATTGGTCCACGTGTTAGTCATAATTGTTAACTAACGGATGAACTAACTTGGTCCTTTATTAAAACCTCATGAGGGTCCTATGATAAAAATGAAACCCCAATGGAGATAAAAATAAAGTTAACTATTTGGTATTCAACCAAAAAAAAAAAACACATAATTGAGCCGACAAGAACTGCAACCTTTGAAATGAACATACATTTCTTTTTTTTTTTAATTCAACTACCACAGTAGAATCTATTTATCACATATAATTTTACATGTCCATAGCTATCGTATCAACGAGATCTCGGAAGATTACATATATTTAATAATTTTGGACTGAGCTAATTAATGCAGAGATTACATGTCCGAGAAGGCGGCGCTGCACTGGCAATCTGGCATGGCCGCCTATTCTCTCCCTCGGCCTCCCTCCATGTTTGAATTCTATTGTTTGACTTTCAAAGATGACCATTTCCGGAAGGCTCAATTTTAGCCCAATTTTTGGAACAATTTTAGCCCAATTTTTTTCTTATGTGGTTATTTTTTAAAATAATAAAATAAAGGGTTAATAACTTTTTTTGGTACTTGAGTTTTAAGGTTTTTTAATTTTCCCCCTAAGTTTTAAAACATGACTAAACTATTACCTTAGATTTTGGAATAAACCAAATAGCCACCTCTATTAATTTCCGTCCATTCCAATTTACGGCAGTCCACGTCATCTGCTCTTATATGCAACATGTGTCCTAAAAATAATAATAAATAATAATAAAATAATAAACCCTAATAAAAAAATAAAAAATAAAAATTGAAAATTCTATGGGAGGCCAAAGGGGGTGGTTTCGGGCCAACTTTCGGCCACCCCCTTTTTGGCCCTTGGGGGCCACCCCCTTTGGCCTTGGGGGTGGTTCGGTCACCCCCAAAGAATTTTCAATTTGTTTTTTCTTTTAAGGGTTTATTATTTTATTATTATTTTAGGACACATGTTGCATATAAGAGCAGATGACGTGGACTGCCGTAAATTGGAATGGACGGAAATTAACAGAGGTGGCTATTCGATTTATTCCAAAATCTAAGGTAATAGTTTAGTCATGTTTTAAAACCTAGGGGGAAAATTAAAAAACCTTAAATATTAGGCGTTTTAATTTAAAAAATAATAATAATTATGTGCTACATGTCAACATTTGATTGGTCCACGCGAATTTCTGTTAAGTCAACTAGCGATCAACTGACAGAAGGACTAATTTGGTCTATTATTAAAACCATAGGGACCTCCTCCTGTGATGAAAATCAAACCCTAGGGGGTATTTAATATTTAACGCTTAATATAATCGAGTGACTGTACTTGGACCTTCTGAGCTTTGCGTCTTAGAGCCCAATTATCTGGGCGAACCCTAGGTCTTTCCTTCAAAGTGGGCCTTTTGGTTTGGGCTTTGGGATATATTTGGTATCAACAGTACCCCGCCGTTCCCTTGCTATAGTGGCCTAATGGGAATAAATGGACTTCTATTTCTCCTTGGGCTCCCGAAATTCGTGGCCCATCGTGGCCCATCTTATCTCCTTCATCCATTTTGGCGTCCGTTTCCTCAATATTCATGAATGCCACGTTTTGAGGCGTGGCGCGCTTTTTGGGGGATGTGACCATTTGATATAATGACGACAAACGGCGCACGTTTTCTAAGGCCCGCGGTTGACACGTGTCATCCCAGGGTTTGCTTGGGTTGGGGCGATTTATTGTGATGGTGAGAGACACCCGTTTGTGTGGATGCCTTTAATTTTAGGGTTATTTCCCTCTTTTTCTCATCCCCGCCAACTTCTCTTTTCGCTCCAACCTCGTATTTCTTTTTTTCTTCTGCCCTTTGTGTCGTGATGGAATTTAGTGGAGCCGCTCTTCGTTCTCGACTCAGACCTTCAGATTTAGAGGTTTGCAGGAAGGACTACAAATTCCCTGAGGGTGTCCAAATCCGGCTTCCCGCCTTCGGTGAAGGTGCTACCGGTCAAGAAAATGGGGACGAAATCTGTCTGTCGCTCCACATTCTGGAAGCCGGCTTCAGATTGCCGGTTCCCGGGTGATTAGGAGATTCTGCATATTCTTAACCTGGCTCCTTTCCAAGTTGCTCCGAATGGTTGGAGAGTTCTAATTGGGATGGCCATCCTCTGGCCGGAGTTGCACAAGGACCAAGGACGTTTGCAACTTACAGCGATGGAGTTTCTTTATTTGTACAAGGCTTTGCCGGTCAACGACGAGGCGGATGACATCTGGAAGTTTCACGCCCGTAAGGCAGGGGCTGTATTCGAGGTTCCATACAGGAGTTCTAAAATCAAGAACTGGAAGGAGAAATTCTTCTTCATTTCTCGGGGCTTTGAGTTTTTTGAGAACGAGCCTCATGACTTTCCATTGAGATCCCAGTGGGGTCGAATTCCAAACGGGGCCTTGGATATGCCGGTGCTTCCCAGGGCTGCACTGATTCGTTTGCAAAGAGCCATTGATTGGGCCAAAGATAAAGTCACAGTCCAGAATTTATGGACTCACGGTGACTGGTTGATCCGGGCGGAACACATGGAAATGTCTCTTGGATACAGAAACCTATCAAACCTAAGTGAGGCCCAAAAGCGGGCTCGGGAGCGTAGGGCCAACAATTTTCCCCATCTTTTCTTTGCGGGTACTCGTCCTGGCCGTCTGGCTGACAGGACGATCCCGAGCCGCCGGGTGGGTTGGGACAAGCCGAAAGCCCGTTTCATGATCGTGATCCCTGAAGAGGAAGTGGATGCGGCTGAAGAGGGAGGCCCTGCTGGCGAGGAGGTGGGCCCAGTCGACGAGGAGGCGCGCCCTGCTGCTGGGTTGGATGAAGCAGGGGTTGAATCGTCCGGCAATCCTACTTCAATTGGGTCTGCAGCTTCGGGCGGTCAACAGGGGCAGCAGCAGATCATCATATTTCTCCCAGGGAAAGTTCATTTGCAAGACCCACCAAACGGAGACGCCTACATAGGGATTCGCCTTCTGTCAATGGATCAGAAGAACGCTCCGCTGCTGGCGAGCCAGAGGTTGCGCCTTATGTTGATGCCAGGGGTTCATCTACTTCATTTCATCCTGACCCGACTCCAACAGAAGCTGCCGCTGAAGAGGTGGCTTGGATGATGCCATTGGCCATACAGCGACCTGGCCAACCCGTGGTACGTCTTGTTTTTTCATCATCTTCATCAGGCAGCCGAACTGGTTCGCCTGGTGTGGGTGAAGAAGTTAGTCGCCCAACCGTTATAAATATTTCCTCCTCTGAAGGCAAAGAGGCCTCGGATGATTGTGAGCCCAATGGTGGGCCCGCTGAGGTAATCGCAGAAGAGGTACATTCCTTTTTGGCTCTGAGGGCGGCCCCCGAAGATGATCAGCTTGCTGAGGCTACCCTGGGGGATACACAGCCCCCGTCCACTCCGTGTATTGCCTCTGAGGATGAGGTCTTTGTTGGGACGGTAATGGAGGAAACTCGATGCCAACCTGAGGGGGATCCCACAGTTGTGGGGAATACTGTCATTGTTACGGAGTTGGTTCATACGGAAGTCTTGGAGTCTTTTGAGGATGTTACGGAGTCGGTTCATACAGAAGACTTGGAGTCTTTTGAGGATGTTACGGAGTCGGTTCATACAGAAGACTTGGAGTCTTTTGAGAATGTTATGGAGTCGGTTCATACAGAAGTCTTGGAGTCTTTTGAGGATGGCGACGTAGCCATGTCAACTTTAAAAGCGCCTTCGGCAGGCGTGAAGGAGACGCCAGTCTTCTTTGGGGGCCTTTCAGAAGCTGCTGCTGCTCCCCCAGTGTTTGAGGGTTTGTCTCACCTTGGGGTGAATTCTGAGGCTGACGGTCGACTTGGAGCTTTGGTTCGTTTGCTGGGCCCAGCGTCATCCTCTGTCCAGGTGGACCCCGCGGCCTTTCGAGTTTGTTCTTCGCTGGCACAGGCCACTTTGGATGCTGTGGCCATGTGTTATGGCATGGCTGCAGGGCATCGGGCTCCTGACATGGCTAGCACCTCTCAGCAGTCAACTGTATCGGAGCTGGAGCTGAGATTGGAGGCCGCTTTGGGAGAAAATTCTCAACTTCGTGATGAGAACCGTGAGATGTCGTTGGAGCTAGAGAGGCGTCGGGCTCCTGCCATGGCTAGCACCTCGCAGCAGTCTACTGTTTCGGAGCTGGAGCTGAGATTGGAGGCCGCTTTGGGAGAAAATTCTCAACTTCATGATGAGAACCGTGAGCTGTCGTTGGAGCTAGAGAGGCAGCAGTCCCTGGCAGCTATATGCACCGAATGTATCCGTCTTCAGGGTGTCTGTAGTGAGGCTGAGGCTAAGTCTCTGGCTTATCATAGTCAAATGGTTGATGCTGAGAAATTAGCGGCCTCTTACCGAAAGAGTTGCCAGACGGCCGAGGAATTGGCTAAAAATGCCCAATCTGAAAGATACACGTCCTCGGTGGCATTAAAGAAAGCTGAGACTGCATTAAGGAAAGCTGAGACTGAAATTCATGAAACTTGTGCCGCAAAGAGGCGTGCAGAAGACAGGGCACGTAAAGCTGAGAGTGAAATTCGTGGAGCTTATGCTGAAAAGAGGCGTGCAGAAGACACGGCTCATAAGGAGGCTAATCGAGTCAAGCAGAAAGACTCAGTGATCCAAAGAATTCGAGAAGACGCTGCCGAAGACCGGGATGAATTTTTTGCTCGCCTACGCTTTCAACATGGTCAAATTCTTGGTCTGAAGGAAGAGTTGTGGCGTGTCCCCTCAGCTAGCGAGAGTTGTTGGAGGAAAGTCTTCAGGAGTGGTTTCAGGGCGTGCCAGCGTTGTTGGCGTGGAGAGTTCGGGCCAAGTGACCCTGAGACTGTGAGTTGGCGGGCCATTCCTGTTAAAGTCCGAAAGTCTTTTTATGTAGAAAAGGATCTGCCTCTCAGGATCGCTTGTCCCTCTGCATTCCTCCCTCGTCCACTGGGTGATGGTGAAGAACCCCCGGTTGGGGATGCATGTTTTGTAGATCTTAGTAGTGACGAGGATCTATAATATATATATATATATATGATCCCCATATTTGGGCTTTTTATGTACCTGCATCTTTTCTGTAATGAAACTGTTGAAGCAGTTTTCTGAAATGATGACGTGGAAAAGGGGCCAGCACAATATTTGATAACCGAACGTTGAGGTGAGAATGAAAGATAAGAAAAAGGGATCAAAGCTGCCGGCGTTGTCCCGCCGGTTGCCGGTGGAAGGTCCGATGCCTAAGTTAGTTGAGTTGTTCAAAAGGAAGATGAACTGGAAGATTGTATATCAAGGAAAAGATGAGCAAGTATTTAAATCTGAGGGTCAAAAGTAGTTACCGAAATAATGAGAGGGGACCCCCCCTTTATAGGCATTGGATTGTACCTGTTCATCTAACACTGTGGACATTTATCGAGGGTCCACGTGCCAACAATATACCGGAAAATATCAAGTAAGATATTTATTCATATACGTTTATTATTCCTGTGGGTAATACTCGGTTTCTGCCTTAGGTTCGGCTAACCGAGTCTGATAGCCGAACCGAGCCTGATAACCGAATGTCAACAATCTAATTTTTTTTTTTTTTTTTTTGAAGTGAACAATTTAATTTATATAATCCTAAGTTCGCTAAATATGAGTTCGTTTTGAACAGTAAAAGTGACCGAGCGTGGGGAATGGGCCGGTAACTTTGAACTGGGCCCAAATAAGCCGAGATTTTAACCCAACAAAGTATATGCAAGATATTCAATTGTGGAAGATAAAAAGGAGACTCAGGAGAGTAATGAGGTTGAAAAACCAATACCTGAAAATAGTGTGGAGGTCCCCTTTTATAGGGGTTAAGAAGTAGCAGATATTTCTCACCTTTGTGGAAGGTGACATGGTGCTGAGGGTCTTGAGGGTGCTGAGGGTCCTGAGTGTTCTGAGGGTGTTGAGTGTACTGAGTGTACCGAGTGTACAGAGTGTACCGAGTTTATTGCTTACTGTTGGAAAACATGACCCAACAGAAACTAAAGAAGGAGGCCTTATGTAATCGTTTGGAATACATCACAGATCCCTCGTAGGCAAACCCTTCTCAGCAGGCCAAGAACACGTTCTTGGAAGGTATACTTTCAAACCCTTTTACTTGCTTCAATTGTAAACTGTTATGTATGCCCGCCCACCACCCACCCCCCCCCCCCCCCTTTTTTTTTTCTTTAATCTTTTTCTTTCTTTTGGGGTCTTAGTACCTCTTTTCAGGTTAGAGATTGCTTGTTTTGATCATTTCTTTTATGCTTTGGAACGATATTTTTTTACGGTTTTAATGTCAATCTTGGTTTTTCTCTTAAGGAGTTCTATATTAGAGAATAAAAAGGAGAAGAAGAAGAAAAACTAGATTGTTAGTGGTAGGTGAACTCGTCAATCCCTATGAACAGAGATCCAATTTAGGCATTAATAAACACTCTAAAAAGCGCTTATGAATAATTGAGAATAGGGGGTAAGAGAGAGGATTGGGGAAAGTTTGTTCTTGCTGCGTTGGATCGTCCACGAGAACGGTTGTCGAACGGACAACATTGACATCTTCAGTGTTATTTGTAACGGTCGAATGGCCAGAGAACGGTCAAGCAAACGGACAGCACTAACCTCCTAATAAATGTTACAAAAACTCCAAAAACATATGGGGATAACTTACAATAATTTTAATCACGAAATTTAGCCAATCAAATATTTAGACAAAAATATCTAACAAACATAAGTGATGTCTACATATTACCGTAAGTACAATATGTGCACTAAATGGACAGGTAACATTACAGTACTAACTTTTCCCACTATCAAGCTTGTCCATTCATGTGTTTTTTTTGGATATTGTATATTCATTATTGTACACTTGAATCTTGGAAATAAATTGGTTCCAGAGTGATAGTTTTCTTTTTAACATTCACGATACTTTAACTGACCTATTACATTCATGATATGCAGCCCTATTTCCTTAGAAGCAGCACTCAAAGGGATTGCATGCAGCAAACCAGCACTCTCAAGGTAAGACACAAAACATACTTTCTCTGTAGAATGACTGATTGTTCTTGATTGCATTGATTGCTGTACTGAGCCTCCGATTTTTTATATGCTCGTAATGGTTGCAATGCCTACTATGCTTTCCATGTTACATGCCCAATAGTTATGTACATTCTCAGAACCCCTACGTGGCAAATCTGGATTTGGGTGGGATCCCATCACTAACACTGTTGCCAGTTATGTGGGAGCGTATTAAATTGGTAATAGTTTAAACACTAAACACAGGTTGCTTTGACTACTTTCTAACAACTGGAATTTTAGGTGAAAAAAAAGCTTGGGACGTTCGGCTAGCAGGGACACAAGCAGTCATAGGCCCAAAAGTAAGGAAAAAGGACCAATGCTCGATGAGTGGTCATTTCAGGGTAAGGGCAAGCTAGGCGATGGTGACATTTCTATGGGGCCTAGTAGCAATATGCCCAAAGAAGTTAAAAAAATAGCAAAGGCAAGGACAAATCTCACACAGTCAACTCTGACCATATCCCGCTTTCTTCGACCGTGCGTAGCACATGCACATCAGCTCATCCCAGGTTTCATTCTATGAAATTGTTCAATGAGTTATTTCACGAGTCATCAATTGATACTTACTTTAAGGCAATAAGTGCATTTCTTGCTTCTGAGCAAGTCCAATGGGATTTCATAAGGATGTCCGACGATCATAGGAGGTCGTGGTTATCGCAGTTGTTGCCTTAGAATATTGTTTTCCTTAACTCATTTGTTGTTGTTGTTTTATTTTTATTTTTTTTAATAGGTAAATTTAGCCTTGTGTTTATCAGTTCCAATAAACTAAACTTTTTGGCTCTCCTTGAATGTTAAAAGGAAACAATACAGTATCACAAACCTCAATATTTTCCTCTGTGATTTGCTCTCCTTTATAAATATTATGAGGACAAAGCAAAGCCAAATGCTAAACCAGTTCCAGATATGAAACCAGTTCCATCTATATCTATACGAGGTTTATCATCTTTATCATAGACAATATTGTTATATCTATCTTAAAATTCATCCAAGAGGAAAAGAAGAAAAAAGAAAAAAGAAAAGAAAAAGTACAATGCATGCTCATTGAATTAGTAAAAAGAATTGAACAAACCTACATTCACAGAAAATCTCAATGGAAAAATAATTCAACTACATTCACAGAAAATGCAGGAAATCTCAGTGGGAATATAATTCAAAGATCACACCCTGGAAAGTACATATTCAATTACTTCAATATTAACAGATGCTAAATCAACTTCTAGCTTTATGTCTTGAACAAGATAAGAGAAAACCTCATTTCGGAATAAAGATAATTCACACAAAGCCTTGAGGGAATGCTCATATATGGCTATGAAAAAAAGATGCTTTGATTTGTTTTGCATACCTAGCCATAAAATGGGTCACACTAGACCAATAACCATTTCAAGAAGAGAGCAGAGATTTTTTTTTTTTCAAATTAAAATTCTGGCCACGTGGACATTTATGGCCAAAACATGGACATTTTATTGCAACCAAGCATTTCTCAAACATAAATGTACCCAAAAAAAGAAAAAAAGACGAGAGATAAAAGCGTGTGTACCATTACTTGGTTTTTATTGCTGTCTGCAAAGGACAGGTGCATTTTCACAATGTTCATACGTGGCAAGTAGATGCAGCTCCTTAAATGAATTTTAAGTTTGCCTTCAATTTGCCTCGGTTCTCACCTGTCAAAATAACATTACCTTTTTTTTCTTTTTTCTTTTTTTATAAATTTTATTTTTAATCCTCACCCCCACGGATGGACCGCATTTCCTTATAAATGGTGTGATTAGAAGACCACAGAGAAAGGTGTAAAACTACCATCTTTCTCGATCCTCTTAGTTTTCATTTCATCCCCTCTCTTTCTCCAACACTGACAAGTAGCCGTGGGTGATTTGCAAATTTGTCTAGGTTTATTTCTTGAGGAGTTTTGAGCTCTATCAAGTATGGCGACAAACATTTTCGCCAATATTGATATTCTATCGGATCTTCCTCTTCTTCAACTCACTATAGAATTTCAATGTCAATCTTTGACGGATATTCTTCACCACACGATGCATTAGTTCATGAGATCTCAGTTGATACGTACTTCAAAGCAATACGGCTATAGTGTTCTGAGCATTTCCAATGGGTTTTTATAACGATGTCCTCCCACCATAGGAGGTTGTGGCTATCGGAGTTATTGCCTTAAAATATTGGGTGTTGTTTTTAGTGCTTCTACAAAGTCCATTCGTCCTATATATGTAAACCAGTTTCATATGCTACTTTCTTTCATCTATACTGCTTTTGCATTGTTGGATTCTATTTAATTTGTGTTGTCTTCATCCATGATAGGAGAAATGATTGCCCTCTCCTGCTAATGTATTAAAACGGAAGCTAAACAAATTATTTGGGCTAACTGTGAGTGATGATGGTAGGGAGATAAAAAGTGTTCCAAGAATTCCACCATGGACACAGTTTTGCCTTAAATCATATTGCCTCTCTAAAAGTGAAGCTTGGGGAAGTAGACAATATGGAATCTTTGGCACCAAGCTGGAGTAAGAAGTCAAATAATCATGCATTCAGAGCTGTGAGTGATGATGATATAAAATGCCTTTTCACCCCTAGCGCCCTAAGAGCGGAAGTAACAGATTTCTTATAACTTTCTAAATTTTATCTCCTTATTTAATCTAGTTAGTTCAAGTGGTGTCAATTTGTTCATAAAAATAAAATTTGGTGTAAATTTCTCTCTTCCAATAAAAATTGTCCCAAACTTGAAAAAAAAAATTAAATGAGATTTGGTCCATCATATCTATATCTAAAAAAACTTTTTTTTTTTTTTTTTTAACATGAAGAAATAAAGAAAACCATCGCAATTGCCAGAAAGCAAAGGCCCACTAAGGCACCAAAATAGAGGGTAAGGTATTTAATGCTCTCATTGAGTGAGTTAATAGTGGCTCAAGCACTTGGGATACTAAGTTATAATGACGCCGTTGCTCTGTATTTGTGCTATTCTGTTTTCATAGCTGACCTATTAGACGTCCCATGAGAACTAAAGTAATTGACATGCAGTCTTGAAAGCGAAGGCTTGGTTTATTTGTTTGGTTTATTTATTTATTTTTGTTCCCGTAACTAAATAGTCATGACCTACAAGGTATATCTCCCTTCACTTAATTATTTCCAAATAAATGTTATATGGTTAAATTTTAACAACTATTAACAAGCATTAGGCACTGTAATATATACTTATGACATTTGTCGTAAGAGCTATGGACTGTACACAGCAATTAAGATGTATGGAGCAGCTATAGAACTGAAGCAAAATGTTAGTATTAAAATATATGATGCGACGCACATCAATTATTCATTTGGTTACTATTTATGGTACTATTCAAACAGCCGACATGCTGTTTAAAAGTTTTTTTTTTTTTTTTTTGTTGCAATTAAAACAGAATGGTGGATAGAAATTTTTTTAGGTGTATTAGAATAATGTTTAAGGAGGTCATCCTCTTTTAAATTCTTCATATTTATATAAACTGAATGGAATGGTGAATAAGTGATTTCTAAGAAATTGTCGCATAAAACATAGTTCTGTATAGTGTGCAAAGCATAAAAGGGTTGATATTATGAATTATGATTGCGATGCTTGTACTTTGAATGGATTAGTTTTCTGTCTATCCCCCTTCTCATATTCTTGTTTACAATTTTTTTAATTATTATTATTTTAATATTAGATTTTGAGTATAATTTTAATCCCGATATCTGCATGATCATTTCTGTTTTTGATTGGCTAATAATTGTGATGCGATAAGTAGTTTGTTGAACTAATAATGCTTGAAAAAGTGGTGAGGTAAATGGATAGGGTTTTGTCATCTAAAAAGGCCCAAAAAATCGAAGCCCAGTGAATGGGATTTTTTGGGCTTCGGTTTTTTGGACTTCATTTTTGGGATGGCCTTTTCAGTGGTTTTTTTTTTTTTTTTTGATAGGCTTTCCATGTTTGTCTAGATTGCATAGAGCACCCTTCTTTTCGCTTCTATCCCATCAAAACTTTTTCTTTTCATTTACACAATCTTTCTTTTTCATTTTTTTTTACTGATTTGAGGGTGTTTAGTGTTTCTTAAGTTTTTTTTTTTTTTTCCCCTTTTTTTTTTCCCTTGGTTTTAGGGTGGTCGGGCTTTCTTGGGCTTTTTTTTTTTCCTTACTCTGCAATTTTTTGGGCTTTATTGGTGTCTTTTTGAAATTTTTTTCGGGCCTTCGATTGTTTGGGCTTTTTTGACTATTTTTTCATTGGGCTTCAATTTCTTGGGCCTTTTTTGGGTTACTTTTATTTGTTTTCCGGGGTTTGGATTTGAATGGAATTTTCTGGGCTTCGATTTATGGGACTTGTTTTTTGGGATGGGCTTTTTTAGTGGGTATTTTTTTTTTTTTTTGTGCCTTTTTCTTTTTTGATAGGTTATCCAATCACATATGCACTATTTAATCCTAATTATCTGATTATCATATGTTTTTGTTACCAAATATACTAAATTAACATACCAATGAGTCATATTCATTTAAAAGCTCGTGAAGAAATGATGGTATCTAAATCCTTAGACTATCAATTTGGCTACATAAAATGTATGCATGTTGGTACAACTAAATCATCAAAGTCAATTTAGCCCAATTATGCATATATTTATACAGTTAGATGGAGTTTCATTATTTAAATATTCGAAACTTAATTTAATTCATCAATTGCATGGAGTAATACAGGGCTGACCCAATATATTTTTATATAATTTAATATGTCAATTGGATAACTTTTTTCCATATGTAAAATTTCCCTTAAAATTTTAAGTTCGAAAATAAATCTAAACCATCAATATCATAATAGGTATCATGTTTTAGGAAACCTTCTAGGTTAAGACAATTATTTTACAAACTATCACCATCTAGTGATATTAATTTCTTAAAATTAAATAAAAAGCCAAATTTGTAATTGAATAAAATATTTTAGAAAGTTTCCATCTTCTAACATTTATTTATTTGTTTTTTCCCATTTCATTTTTAAACATTAAACAGAATCTTCTATATTTTTTTCTTTCTTTTTGTTTTGTTTTTTTTTTTGTTTTTCCCGGTTAGACATGTGCAACATAATTAGGGTTGCATATTTGATTCCCTTAGTTATTGTTATTAATTTTTTTAAGCCTTATTTATTTGGGAATGTTGGAAATATTAATGCATTCTTTTTAATTAAGTAGAGGCCTTAATTAAAGTGTATATATTGACGGCAAATATGTATTTTATTCAAATATTCCAAACTTAATTTAATTCATCAATTGCAAGGAGTAAATACAGGGCCGGCCCAATATACTTTTATATAATTTAATCCGTCAATTGGAGCACTTTTTTCTACTTGAAAATTTTCTTTTGAATTTTAATCCGAAAATAAATCTAGACCATCAATATCATAATAGATATCATGTTTTAGGAAACCTTCTAGATTAAGACATTTGTTTTACAAACTATCATCATCTAATGATGATAGTTTCTTAAAATTAAATAAAAAATCAAAATTGTTTTCGTTCTTCTTAATTGTCAAAATATTTTCAAAAATCAAATAAAAAATAATAATGAGAGTCATTGACTGAGTTTCTGGTAACTAACATTTTTTTATCGCTGATCAAGTATAGAAGGATTTTAATAACTTGGAGACTGAGTAGGTGGCAAAAAGCGAAATTATGGAGAAGAAATAATAATTCAAATTTGAATAAGGCTTGAAAAGGGAGAAAATGAAAAATTATTATTGAAAGAAGTTTGTAATTGAATAAAATATTTTTGAAACTTTCCATCTTCTAGTATTTATTTATTTGTTTTTTCCCATCTGATTCTAAACATTAAACACAATCTTCTAGATTTTTTTTTTTTTTTTTTTTTTCCGGGATGGACATGTGCAACATAATTAGGGTTACATATTTGAATCCCTTATTCATTGTTATCGATTTTTTAAGCCTTAGTTATTTGGGAATGTTGGAAATATTGATGCATTTTTAAAAATTAAGGAAAGTCCTTAATTAAAGTGTATACATTGACGGCCAGTAAAAAATCAAGAATGTTTTCGTTCTTCTTAATTGCCAAAATATTTTAAAAAATGAAATAAAAAATAATAATGAAAGTCATTGACTGAGTTTTTGGTAACTAACCTTTTTTTTCGTTGATCAAGTATAGAAAGATTTTAATAACTTAAAGACTGAATAGGTGGCAAATAACAAAATTACGGAGAAGGAGAGAATAATTCAAATTTTAATAAGGCTTGAAAAATGAGAAAACGAAAAATTATAAAGAAAGGAGTTTGTAATTGAATGAATTATTTTAGAAACTTTCCATCTTCTAGCATTTATTTATTTGTTTTTCCCATTTGATTTTAAACATTAAACACAGTCTTCTAGATTTTTTATTTTTATTTTTATTATTTTTTATTTTTTCAGTAATTGAGTCATGTGGTACATATAGTTGAACTTTCCTAACAAATCCAATCATATTGGATTTGTCTAAATCTATTTTGAGCTGTGTGTTGTTAAATCTCCCAACGGTTGGGATTAAATATAAAACAAACAAAAGTTGAGATTTAACCGAACATTTCCAACCAAACGTTTTTTGGCAACTGTTTGGTAGTTTGGGGGCTACTTTATTACATTTTGAACATTAGAGGGCTAAATTACAAACGACTGATAGTTTGGGGGGCCATTTTAAATTTTTCCAAAAAAAAAAAAAAAAACATAGTTATATGAAAATCCTATCAGGATGATCAAATTCCTACCCAAGAGCTATCAAATTCCTAACTTTAAACAAATATGAAAATCAATGAAAACCCAATTGTTACAAGGCATTAGAGTAGATATCACAAACAAAGTAAATCAGTTTAATTGATTGTGATAGAATCAAATGATTGAAACAATTTAAATAGAAGGTTTGATCAGCTTATATCCTGCGAATTATATTTTAACCTAAAAATAATAAAATGTCATTTATACCCTCAAATCTCTTATAAAATTCTAAATTGGCCATTAATTTCAAATTAAAATTATTTTTAAAAAATTAGGCTTGAGGAAAAGAAAAACAAAAATTAGGATCGATTGAACATTGATCAATCCTAGTGTATGTCTTAAAATTTACATTTCTATATATATATATTTTAAAAAACTTAATAGGCAAATTAAATATATTTTTTTTAAAAAAAGGTATTAGCGTTGACTAATATTGGTTGACGCTAATATTTAAACTACGCCGTTTTGGTCCAAATCATAAGGCGGGATCAGTTGGCGCGCTATGGTTGAAATTTTCGGATCAAAATTCCCCCTCCCCCTACCTTTATTTTTTTTTGGGTGAAGCAAAGCAGCACGCTGCTTGCGTGACACGCCGGTGTAAATTTTTTTTTTTTTTTGTTGGCCTGTCTAACGCATTACTCTCTCATCTTATCCCCTTCTGCACAATACCAGGAGAGTGAGAGCGAGTGCAGAGAGCTCGAGAGAGAGAGAGAGAGAGACTGACAACATGAGTGAAAGTGAGAAACAAATGAGACAGAGAGAGAGAAGCGATTCAAAGTGGGTCGTCCGAGCGAAGGGCCTGGTGTCAGCATGTGTAGCGGAACAACGCCAGCACCGTCAATTTCCAAGCCCATAAACGTGTGGGTAGGTAAGCTTCTAGTGATTTCCCTACAGTTGTTTTGAATTTTATAGAATTGTTCTTGTTAGTATTTTGGTTTATTTGGGGGTTTGTGGAAGGAGATGGAGTTTAGTGTTATTGAGTTGTTTTTGTTATTTTCTCCCCCCATCTTCCTTTCTTTTTCATGAAACCAAAACCCCCTTTTGTTGGTCTGTACCGAGAGAGAGAAGTGTTATGTTGAAATTTTTGGGATGAGTGTTCCGTTGGGGAAGATTGTGCCTTTTGTTGTAGGGTGATTCTTTGATTAAGGATGAATTTTTTGGTAGTGTGTTTAGGTTTGGCGGAATGGTGTTTTGTGAGAAGGGGTGAAAATTGAGTTGATTTTAAGGAGGAATGGCCGGGTGTTTTGATTTTGATATCAGATATACCCCCGATGCAATATACATGAAGCAGCACAGAAGAATGTGGCATTCAAATATCTAACAGAGAAGGTATTTCTACTTCTTTTGTTTTCAACCGAGTACATTTATGCAGCTTTTTGATTATTTGAAAAGGAAAAACGAAAAAAGAAATTAAATTGGATATGCAAAATTATGTTTTGCCAGAGGTTTGTCAAGCTGGATTGAGATTTTTTCCTGCGCATTTAGTTGAGTCAATGTTGAGCTTGAATTCCGAAAGTGATGAAGGCAACTTTGGGTCCACTCTGTACAGGTTTGAGATTTTTTCCTGTGCATTTTGTTGTTAATTTATTTGGTTTATTTGTAGCACACCCTTTTCCTATTAACAATTTGTCTTGGACACTTACAGAACAGCCAATTGTTGATTTAAAAAACGTGCAGATCCTAAAGTGTTGTTATTTGCTTAATTAGAAGCGTGTCCTCAAGTCATTGGTTCTGGCATCACTTGTTGGTCTTGTTGCTTGGTTTTTCAATGGAGTAGAACTTGTGCATTTTTTTTGAATATCTGTAATTAACTTAGCTCTGCAATTTGTTTTTTGCTACATAAGTTACCTGTTATTATATCCTTTCTTGCTTAGAAAGCATAGGTAAAATAGGGAAAGAAAATATTAAAAAACTCAAATTACTTTTTGTTAGTACGGATCCTCGAAATAGTGGAAGCAACTCAAACTTTTTTTAGCTGCTTAGTATTTTCCATACAATCTTTGAGCTCATATAAGTCTAGCCATTTGTGTCTATTTCCTGCAGCATCGATGAGCAGGTGAGAAAGGATATACAACTTTTAAATTCTATTGCAGAAAAACAAGCTCAAATATTCTCCAAGGAGTGCAAGTTGTTCCCTGCAAATGTTAAATTTCAATCATTATATCCACTGTAAGGATATTCTTTTCCCATTTGTGTTTCAAATTTTTCATAAGTGAACTTTAAGATTGTGGCATATAAAGTTGTGGAGAATTCCCCTTCAGAGTAGCATATAAACTTCTAGAGCTCACTGTGATGCAATTGAAGTATTCGTTTCAAGGTTGCTGTCTCAGGATGCCAGGAGCATCTCTTTGTCTCATTTCTGTATTTTTTTTTTTTTTTTTGGGCTTTCTGTCATATCGGAACTTGGTTTGTATTTTGGGTATATTTTCCTTTGAGGCATTTCTCTTGTATGTTTTTCATGCACCAGAATTGTGCTCCTTTTTGAGCTTTTAGTAACTTTTAAAATTGAGTGAGCTAGCTGTAACAGAGTGCAACTCATCATGAGACTGATATAAGATGACATGCCTTCCATGCTTTCCATTCAGTCTCTAGTGCTTAGACATTCTTCTTGATTTTAGTGACATGTTCAGTATCATGTTTTCAATGTCAATCTGCAATTATGATCCTCGTTTTTATTCATGCTGTTGCACTGATGGCTATTTTTTGTGGTTTGTTTTGATCTTCTCCATGTTATCATTGTTGTTTGGTTTGATTTTTCTTGACTACTGCAGTCGGCAGGGCAAGGTGAGCTGCTTGAGGATCAATGATATTGATGCCGGCCTCGGTAGATTAGGTGAGCTACTGTTTGATTTGATTGTGGTCTTTGTATCTTCTAACTCCGAGTTTGTCTTTACTTGTCTTAGAATTGCAAAACTATTTCACCATGCTGAAAGTATATTTATTGTTGGGGATAAAATCCACTATGGGTCCCACTATCTCTCAACAACCCTTAATTATCTCATAAGGTCCTACATTATCTTATAAGGTCCTACGTTATCTGAACTACCTCATATTATCTTCCCACTATTTCAAATGATTCTTTAATGATCTACAGGAAGAAGATTAAGGAAGCAGTTATAGAGATAAAACCCTATAAAAGAGACTCAAGACAGAGGAAAAGGGGGATCGGTCATTATTTCTCAATACATTGCTAGCTCCGACTACATTTTGACCCTATATACGACTGCTAACTTAAGCATTGGAGGGTCTACGGGGCCTTCCCCGTAGACCCCTTTGACGCTCTTATTATTTTGTAGGAGCCCGAAGGTCGTTGATTAGAGACACTTCGAAGAACGTGAAGATCACACCAAACGGAGACTGTTAGATCCAAAAAATGCTTCAACATTTATGTTCTTATCTAGGACACACTCAAATGCTTGTCAACAATAAAATTGTTGTTGGAACTTTGATGAATCTGTCAGATAATCCTACAAGAGTGAGTATTGGACAAGATTGGCGAGAATCAGATGTCACGAATAGAATTCCTATCATTGTTACTAGAAATGATCTTTCAACTATTTACGCTCCCTTGATTCGTGATGGAAGAATGGAAAAGTTCTACTGGTATTGAGACAATTTTAAATTATGTCATTTCATTTACTTGTTTGCCTTTAAAAGAATTAGATGATTTAGCTATGTTTAGGACAATACCTGTTCACAAATAGCTCTGGGAAATTTCTAGCAAATAAGCTCTTTGAGGTTTGTGTGATGTAAATCTACGCTCATTGTGGAAGTAACAGAGCTATGTCATCCAACCCTTTTTATGAAATATTGCTTGTGAAATATGCAGCCTAATCATGAAGATATCGTGAAATATTGTTCATCAAATGTATGAGAAAGATGGCATTTGTAGGGATGATGTTATAAGAATAGGGATAATGTTTTTCTTTTTTACTTTTTTTCTTTATAAGTCATTCTTTTCTTTTATATTATTCTTTACCGAAAATAACTATCTTCACATTTCCTTTTTTACATTTTCTGCGTTGATGTCAAGTGTAAGCTTTAGCTCAAATTTTTGAAATTAATGGAAAAACATGGACACATAAAACCTTTCTGACCCTTCAACCCTAGATTGCTCCCTTTCATTCTAAGCTTATCATATTAGATCTTTCTTCATCAGTGTAGGGCTGACTTGGGTTATGCCTAGAGGGGTGGTAAACCTTGTTGCCTGTTGGAGAGCGCGGAGGGGCAGGTCTCAACTTGATGCGGTTTGGAGTATGATTCCGCATTGCCTTTGTGGTGTATATGGTGGGAAAAAACGATCATGAGAGGACCTTAGTAGAATTAAAGCCTTTATTCTTTTAAACTCTCTTTCTTTGGGCCGCTGTGTTTTTCAAATTTTCATGTTGTCTTAGATCTCTTATCCGCTTCTAGCTAGGGTTCTCTCTTGTGTACTCCTTGTGTACTTGGGTTACAATTTTGTGTTTTTTAATTAACTTTGCATTTACATATCCAAAAAGAAAAAGCTTATCGTATTAGATATTTCTGTTTTCCTAATAAATTCAGAACCTTTCCCACCATTCAACCCTAGAAAAGACCTTTTTAGCTGCTGTCTGTGTGTCCATTTGCTGCTGCCCTAGGTCAAGTGGGGGATAGGAATAAGTTCATAGCCAAGATTTTTTATTTGGAGAAGAGTAACCATCTGATGTACCCTTCTTCAGTTTCGGCCTCTTTCAACAGGAAAGGCCTCGGCGGATTCATCCTCTACATGATCGACAAAGCCTCCCCTCAGAGACTTGCCCCCGTCTTTCCTCTTCGCACTCCCTCCTTTGCTTCCCGCCTCATGTTTGGCCCGCCACAAGGTACCCACCCAAATTTTGCTATCTCATTTTGTTGACAACGCTTATTTCTACCATCTATGGGAATTTTTCAATGATCACTGGATGTAACTTTTTGAGATGCTACTTTTAAACGAATCGTTTGGTCTAAATTCGCATTCTCACTGTTCTAACTCTCAGAGTGTTCTTTTTCTTCTGGCTCTGTTTGGCTACAAGGAAATGTTATTCATTTTAATTCTTATCTTCCCCTCGTTTTTTGCTGTGAAAAATTGAGGGTTTATTATTTATACTTGCTTTTTCACTGTTGGAGTTTAAGCGGCCGAATGTTGTAGATACTAGTCCTCTGGTTTTCTAATATTTAGTGGATTACTGGATTTAGTCCTCTGGTTTTCTAATATTTGGTTTAGAACTTTTCCTTTCATATAACGTTTGAACTTTATTCTAGTAGTATTGTTTTATTAATCCGGCGCCCAATAAAAAATTGCTGACTCTGCCAGTGGCTCTGTTGGTTATTCTTCAACAAGAAATGCTATTCTTCACATCATAATCATGCTATGCTGATATGGCATGAGCTAATAGTCTTTGTTAAAAGTAAAAAATCAAGGACTACTTGTCCATGTCACGTTAGCATAATGTGATTGTAGGGGGAAGTATAGGATTAGTAGTAGCTGCATTACTCTTCATCATTGAAATTTCAAATTCGGGGTCCTATGAAGTCAACATGGTATTAGATTTTTAAAATTTTGTTGGTCACGCTTTGTATTTTCTTTGTAGGAGGGCTTAATCTTGAGCTTAATGCAGCATTTGCTTTAGAACCTCTGTAATTTTTTATCGGGTAGATAATAGTTCCTAGAATGTATTTTCCAAAAATGAGATGGGTGGTGCCCTTACTTGATCTCTAATTCCAGGGAATTTGAGAGGCACCCCACTTTGAATTCACCAAAACATATTGTATCAGGCTTTATATGCTTCTTCCTAATTTCTAACTTTAATTTGTTTACATTTTGTTGGGGGAAGTTAGTTAATAAATGCGAATCAAAGCATAGTCCGAACCAACTACTTCTCAAATTAAACCAATAATATAAAATTAGATAGCAAATATATTTTCCTAATATATTTGTTTTAACTTAAGACCAAAATTTATATTAAAGCATTCTTAGTCATCCTAATAAATTCCTCAAGTGTTATGTTACATTTCTTAAAGGTGCTGGGAGCCAAAGCCCCAACTGCAAAATGGTGGGATTAGAGGACACCTTGATATGATAAAAATACTTCTGCATGCCTCTGCCATGTGAAAAGGACAATTTCCGTGCGCCTGTACATTTGTATATGTGGGTATGTGGCTCAATGCCGGGGATATTTGAACTTGGACTGATGTTCCAAGTCATCCACGTTTTTACAACGCTTCATCAAAGAGTCAAGTATTTTCTGCTTTGCGGGGCTGCTTCTTGGCTGGCTGGATGAAACTTCCAAGGTATTCTTATGGCCATCAAGCATCTAATTGTTCAGAAACTGAAATTCAGTTTACAAACTAAAGGGGCATATCAAGCACTATAAAAATTAATCACCTACCGCAAACCACAAAAAATAAGATATTCTCTTCCCCCTGTTTTATTGTTCTTTTTACTAGTAAAGTTGGAAAATGAAAACCTCTTTTAACTTCGTAAATACTTCAAACCAAGCTACTGAAGAGGAATGTAGCAACTCTATATAAAGAGCACATTACTGTGACTGTATATGTTACTGTTATTATTGATGATGTTGTTATATTATTATTATTACTACTACTTTGGTAGACAAACAAATCTCAGACCTCTTAGAGCACTAGTAGCGGTTTCCCAACCATTTTTCTTCAATTTATGAAATAAAACTACTTTTTGATTCCCTATCCAAATATATTCACAATAGATTTCCTTAATATTTTCTATATCATTAAAATAATATTTTGTACTTTTACTTTCTTTCTCTTTTTTTTTTTTCATAAAGATATTTATTTTCTCTCAATCTCCCCTCCCTCTTCTCTTCACTGTATCTCAATCTCTCTCTCATTTGCCTCTTCTCCATCTCTCAAACTCTCCGTAACTCTTACGCCTAAACTCATTCACTCCTGAACTCTAGAAGTAGCCATCAGGAACCAAGCAAGGCCAATGAATTCTAGAAGACCGATGGCCTGGAATGGCAGATCAAATCCATTGAGATAGTTACAGCGGGAAGGGAAGGGCATATGCCGACGGGAGAGCTCTCTCTCTCGTCTCTGTCTGTCAATCTCTCTCTTGTTTCCATTGATTTCTGGGTTAGGAAATTGGGGGTTGAAGGAAGGTGAGTTTTTATTTTTTTTTCCTGAGCAGAACGAAGATGAGTTTTTTTCTAGAAAATTCGAAGATGAGTTGGTAAATCAAATGAGGGTTTGGGTATTGGAGGTTGAAGGAAGGTGAAGAGTTGTTGGAAGGAGGAGACAGAGATATGCATGAGAGAGGAAAATGTGTGAGAGGAG
The DNA here is from genome assembly GCA_016403345.1 of Corylus heterophylla. Taxonomy (NCBI): domain Eukaryota; kingdom Viridiplantae; phylum Streptophyta; class Magnoliopsida; order Fagales; family Betulaceae; genus Corylus; species Corylus heterophylla. Next base: position 41,596 of record JADOBO010000032.1, read on the forward strand.
AGATAAAAGTTTTTGTTAATAAAATATTGGGTTGGGTAGCTACAGGGAAACACTGTAGATACCAAGGGCTTAGGTCAAATATAGGGATTCTGATTTTGGTGTATTTTTGTGGTTTTTTAAGAAGAATGTTAGGCTTACAAACAAATTTTAGAGAAAAACTTTTACAAACTGATGTGACACAACATGATTGAATATAAAATAAAATAAGTTCAAATTTTGAAAAACCTAATCATGTTGTATCACATTAGTTTATAAAATTTGTTTGCAAGTCCAGTACTCTTTTTTTTGAGATTTTCCCTAAACATAGGGAAGTGAAAGGTCTTTGAATCGGCTTTAGGGTGTGTGCTGCTTGTAAAATCAAGCACAAATCCACATGAAGAGAGAGAGAAGGCAAATTTACCTGTCCTAAGTTTCCAAGCTTGCTCTGAACAACATCCCTGAGGAGAAATAATAGATCAAAGTACTGATCATCATCATCATCATCATAATCATTAACCACAACCTTGTTCAACCATTAAAACTCCAACAAAGACATAAATTATGCCCTCTAATAATAGTAAAATAAACATACCAAATGATGTCATCAACTGTGTCATTGGCTAGCAGGTAGTATATATTGACTGAAGACACCTAGACACATAAAAAAGGCATGTCAAAGAACTAGACAAACAGATATTGGGTTTAGCTAGTAGAATATTTAAAGGAAAGCTCAAAATAAAGAGCAATGACAGTACAACAAATTTCTAATCTTAGGGCTGAGCACCGACCCACCTTGGGTCGATATTCAGCCCTACCAATGGCCATCCTTGGTCTGCTAGACGAGGAGTGCCTTTTTTAGAAAGAAAAGGAAAAAAAATTATGAGCAACACAAAGTGTTTTAGCATTTTCTGTCTCATGGTTTTGGTAACAACTATTAACTTGAATTGAATTGCGCCTCAAGTCCGCTCCATACAAAAAACCCCAACAATTCGAAATCAGAGATAAAAAAGCTAAACACTCCTATTGGTAGAAGCCAGGACCTTATTCCAATTCGTTTTATCCTGACAAGGCTGACATGCATTTCGAGTTACATGATGAGTTAATGCATTGACAAATTTCATGTTTTTTTTTTTTTTTTAATAAGTAATTGAGAGAATTTTGAAACATCATGAGTTGCATGATTTGAAAAAGATTTTTTTTTTTTAAAAAAATTAAGCATGAAACTTCTAGGAAATTGTATGTCAAGTATTCAAAGATTGTCAATCCAAAACTAGCACTTATAAAGGGACTTTGTCCATGTAGTAAAATGCGAAACAGGCAAAGATGAAATTAACAAACATGCCCCATGAATGTCAGCACAACAAAAATATGCAGTTAATATACATATGTACAACCCAGAGAAAGTGTTAACCACATCTGCGCAATTACTCCAAAAAATTAGTCAAGTTGCAATTGGAGCTCCTTAAAATCACTTATAAGGCCCAATCTTAATAGTAAGGAACCAATGTGGGACTTAGCACTCATGAGCACCTTTGTAATCCACCTACTTAATGTGGACAATTCTTCTTCCCAAAGTGAGACTACCTCACATCATGTGCATACACTAAGAATATCAACAAACCAAATCCTATCTTTTTATTTTTGAGATGTCTTCGAATAACTTCCATCCTCCATAGATGTATGCAGTTAAACACTTCAAAATAAAGAAGGGAAGGAGATGAGTGAAGGCAGGTCAAGGTAAAAGTACCTCAATGACAATTCCCAGGTATTCTAGAATTGCCGGGATCTTGGCTTCAGCAGAATCAGTATATAGCTGGAATCCAATAAAGAGTTAGCAGGGGTAAGAATTTACCTTTGTTGGGAAAATTGATAATTAATTGGCAACCAATTTCCCACCAGCCCTTTATGCGAAAGACAAGTTTGGAAAGAAAACACACGAGAACACACACCAATCACACACGTACACAAAGTTTACGTGGTTCGGCAATATGCCTACATCCACGGGGCGTGATCCGGTCTCCTTCTTTACTATTGAGAAATATTGAGTACAATGGTACAAACCTGAACCGCTCAAGTTTAATATCCCAAACCCAAGCCCTTTACCCCTTGTACACCCCACTCAACTGTCCCTCTCAAATACCCAGTAAAGAAAAACTCTCTACATTTTGTAAATGCCACAAAATGCTCTCACCAATTTGAATTTTCCGGATCCCCACTTAACCAAGGATTGCATGTCCTTTTATAGTGGCTAATTACGAAAAATAGGAGAACAATTTTAATCCAATTGCTACTGGGAAAACGAAACCATCATGAATACAAAGTCTTTTTCATGATGAAGATAAGCATTACAACCCACATGTTTATCCACACACGTTTTCTCCAAAAAATCAAATTCCAAGTTGTTCTTGGACTCTTTTTAAAATTAACCTTATCCTCTTATAGATAAATATGACTTGAGCCCACCAACTTGAATATTGATATTTTTCAGCAATTATCTTCAATTATCTTCACACTTGTTGACAATTTGAGCCATTATCAACAACCTTATGTACCACTCAACTGTCCCTCTCAAATACCCAAGAAAGAAAAACTCTCTACATTTTGTAAATGCCACAAAATGCTCTCACCAATTTGAATTTTCCGGATCCCCACTTAACCAAGGATTGCATGTCCTTTTATAGTGGCTAATTACGAAAAATAGGAGAACAATTTTAATCCAATTGCTACTGGGAAAACGAAACCATCATGAATACAAAGTCTTTTTCATGATGAAGATAAGCATTACAACCCACATGTTTATCCACACACGTTTTCTCCAAAAAATCAAATTCCAAGTTGTTCTTGGACACTTTTTAAAATTAACCTTATCCTCTTATAGATAAATATGACTTGAGCCCACCAACTTGAATATTGATATTTTTCAGCAATTATCTTCACACTTGTTGACAATTTGAGCCATTATCAACAAAAACCTAGTACACAACTATTCAAAAAAAAAAAAAAAAAAACTATTATGTGTTACTATCCTTGTGTAAAGGGAGTTGAATATAATTATTTCCAGCCCTACTACCAAAGTCTGCCTGTCTTCAAAGCTTCATGCATTTCACTCTCTCCAAATACACCACATTAAACATAGAGGAGCCAACCTCCACACTTCCAAAAAGTTACAACACCTCACCTAACCTCCCCAACTCATCAACAACTCTCTCACCCTTCTAGGCATAACCCACAGCACACCAAATTAAAAGGCAAGCACCATAAATCTCTTGCTACATCACAATGAAGAAGAAGGTGATTAGACTCCCCACTCCTTGTCCATGAGTCCCTGATCAAATATAAATTCTAAAAACTCCCATGTAGCAGCTATTATCTAGACTCGCATGATTTTTCACACGAAAAATGAACATTGAAGTCACCTCTAATACACCACAGCTCCCACCAACTCATAATGCCAACCAATTCTTCCCAAAGATACCTCCTTTCAACATCATTATTTGGACCATATACCCCCGGAAGCGCCCATTCAACATTATCAATAACACTTCTAAAAGAACATGCAATTTAAAGTTTCCCACACAATCTTCATCTTCTCCACCACCCGCTTATCCCACATTAACAAAATCCCACCTGATGCCCCTCTCGACTCCAAATATGTCTAGTCCAGATTTTGGCATCCCCATAAACTATGAATCACCTCCCTAGAAACATACTCCAATTTTGTCTCGTCTAAACAAATAGTGTCCGCCTTCCAATATCTAAAAAGTCTTCTAATCCTCAACCTTTTCTCCATCTCATTCAACCCTCTTACATTCCATGACACTATCTTGGGCTTCATAAAGAGCAAGTAGATCCCCTCCCCTTTCCTTTCCTCTATTAGTGTGTCCACCCTTTATGTCATAATTTACTGAACATACCAACCTCTTTAGCATCTGGCCAATTCTATATGCATTGCACACAATTGTAGACCAAAATAAAAATCAAAGTGAACGGACTAAAATATGCATTATAATGACTGGTTTTGTATGCTATAACATTTTTCTTGGTATGTATTTTTCTTCATTGATTTACTGCCTTAATGGAGAGGCTTTTTGGGGGCAAACTTAAAGGCCTAAACTCCAAAAGGAAGAATTGATTTGTGGTTATAATTGTTAGAAAAGGTGACTTGCATTTGTTCATGAACCTTACCGTGGTCCTCAAAGCATTATTACATCCCAGTACTTTTTTTGTTGACTTACCTTGCCATTTGTCTCTTGATAAGTGCTAAAATATTCATATTTTCAGCCCTTAACTTGCATGTTTTAATCCTTTAGTTTTGGTTAATTAGGACATTTTACTGCCTTTTTGTATTTTCTTTGTTTTATAGGCTTTTGGAAGAAAAGAAAGCATTTCTGGAAAAATTTCAAGCTTAAAGGGGCAAATTGGGAAGACCTAGAGGATATGGTTAAGCTTAACCAATCATGGTTAAAGTTTAATCAAATAAAGGAAAGAATTAATTCGGAATTTCTCAATTTGAAGTCAAATCGGATTGGATGCAAAATTGGATTCTGAATACGTCTCGGTATTTTGACCATAACTTTCATCTCAGATATCCGATTGAGGTGATTCAAGCGGCATTGGAAAGCTAACTCAAACTACTACAATTCATTGTGAAATAGAATTTTCCCAATTCGGAGCGCCGCAAGGTCAAAATCACGCCGCAAGATAGGACCGCAATTCTGGGCGAATCCTATTCCGATTTGGGCTTAGGTTTTCTTTAACCTAATTGGGCTTGGACTTAAATCTCCGAAATTCCTAGGATTACTAGGGCTTCTAGGACTCTCCTAAGCCCTATAAATAGACCTCTAAGCCTCACAATTGAGGGGGGATCAGACGAAGACGCGCCGGGGGCGCCGTTCTTGGTCGCTTTCCGTGTTTTCTGGGTTTTTGTAGCTTGGAACTCGAATTCTTTTGTAAGTTTTTAATTTTAATGAAGTAATTTAGTTTCTTTATGATTTCTTTTGTCATGAGAGGCTAATTCTTCAACTAAGGTTGAAGATGAAGCCTCACCATTGATTAGTTTTATATTTTTATGTTTCGTTCGTACAAATCCGTCGTTTAATGTAATGTATGTTCGTTTGATTCAATTGTGTGACAAAATTGTGATTGATTGTTGTTTATAAATCGTAAAAATGTTGGATATTCGTTGTGTTTCATCCAACGGATACATCGAATGATTTGATTGAGACTTATATCCATTGTGATTTACGGATACAATGGATGATTTGATCTCAATTGGATATTCGTTGTGATTTGTAATAGAGATGGATTCATCGAATGATTCAATTGGTTTATAAAAAAACAATAGAACATATATAGGGTTTAATTGTTTGTCGGATGCATGAATGAAAACATAAGAATGTATGCTTTGATTTGGTGAGGTGAATTCTAAAACCTTAGTCGTTTATCTTTTGATTATTTTTATTTTATTTAGTTTATGTTAGCTTATTTTCAAAATCAAAATCATTCGAACTAGGTTAAGATATAATTGATTTAGATAGAAATTAAATTTCACAAACACAATTCCTGTGGATCGACTCGCACTTGCACACACACTATATTGCACACGACTGCGTGCGCTATAGTACAATTAAATTTGTACATCAAATTTTGGCGCCGTTGTTGGGATTTGTTTATTTGTGAAAATTAATTTTTGTTTAAATTGATTTTATTTTTCTACTAGTTATTTTCTTTTACAGTTTGTTGCCTTTTATTTTTATTTTTTTATTTGTTTCTGTTTATAGTTACTAATAAAAATAAAAAAGAGAAAAAGTTGTTTGTTTTGTTGTTTCATTGCGTACTCTGCGAAGGAACTAGTCCTCGCCAAAGCGCTTGATCGCACATCACCTACACTCGAGCGCATTCGAGCCTAACGCAGCAAGCATCCCGCGTGCCTGCGCTCGACACTTCCGCAGGTGCGCGTGAGCGCACACCCCGCGCCCATGTACGCTCGATCGCACATCACTTGCGCTCGAGTGCACCTTCGCAGACTACACCAAAATGGGCCAGCACCTTGAATTTTGCCAAACTTATGTTTGGTCCGTTTTGTGAGTTTTTGTTTTGATTTTTTGTTTTTAATTTTTGGTATTTTTGTTTATTTTATTATTTTTTTTTTAAAAAAAAAAAAAAAAACCAAAAAATCCAAAAAATCCAAAAAAATCCAAAAAATTTTTTTGGTTAATGTTTCATGTGGAAGTGTGCTTTGTTTAAAGAGTGAGGATAAGCATGAATTTTCCTTTAGGTAATTTTAATGCTACCCTTAGTTGTAGGACACCCGCTTTTTCCAACCATCCTCATTATTTTCACCCACATGGACCATGTTCATACTGCTCTAACCCTTATCATAGTTCAGGTAATTTTCCATCTTGGGGACAATTTTCCAATTTTTCACATGAGCAGATGAACACCAATTTCTCCAGTTTGGGGTCTGAATCAAATTTCAATTGTTACACCCTTGATTGGAGCAACCAATCTAATTTCTCGTGGCAAGCTAATGCTACGGGAAATTATGCTCCCCAATTTGATGAACTGCACCATCCTGAATATCCGCAGTTCGACAACCAATCCTCTACCCCTTCACCTTGCAACTATCCTCCACAAGATTTATCATTGGAAAACACCCTCAAAGAGTTCATACAGTCTAATGGCCAAACCTTGCAAGAGCTTAAAAATGCCACCATGGTCAACTCCCAAGCCATAAATGAAGTGAAGAATGCAGCCATGGCCAACACTCAAGCAATTGAAAAGTTGGATGGACAGCTTGGTTATTTAGTTGCTGAACTCACTAGAATAGAGGAAGAAGAGCTTCAAAGTCAGTTGATGGCTGAAAGGCACTACATGATTGATGAGGATGATTCTAGCAATCCTTATCATGAGCATGTCAAAGCCACCACCCCAATTAGAGAGAGAAAATTGTTGAGGAGACTGTTGATGAGACAAGTCTAGAGGACCCATTGGGAAAGTGCTTTGCTCAATTTGGATGTGACCTAGACCTTGACAAGTTACTTGAGCAAGCTGATGCCTTATCGGACTCCACTCCTAAGATGCGAATTGAAAATGGGGAAACCATCGAGATATCATTCCCTAACTCACCCTCATTAGCACTAAGCCTTTCATTGTGGGTAACCATGAGGAGAAAGAAAAAGAGGAGCAAAGTTGATCACATTGAGCCCCATCAACTCCAAATCTGTCCCGGTGACAAGGGAGTGAGTACTCAAGCTCACTCCTTCATCAAAATCCCTCTTGAGACAATTCATGAACCCCAACCTTCAGTTCTTCAATGTCTCAAAGAGCCGTCTCATGCTAAAATTCTCAAGGATCTATGCACACAAGGTCACAAATCTAGGAACCATGTTCCTAAGAAGATCTTTCGAAACAAGCAACTAGGCTACCTAAGACGGCAAAACATCCTTCCAGAGGGATATCAAATTCTTAAGAAGAAAGGATGGAAGGGATTGGTTGGACACCCAAATGATCGAGGAAAGTGTGGTATTCTTTCTTTCTTTTTATTTTCAGCACTTTATTTTGATTTCTTTTCCTTTTTGTCATTTCATTTTGTGTCATTTTCTTTTTATTTCTATCAGCAATTAATCTTTTGATATTTGTTTCTATGAGAAAATATTGCTGCTAGATTTTGACAGGTGTTTTGGTGTTCAAGTCTGGGGGACGCCCTGGCCTTTGCACACTCGAGTTTCCGCATCCTACGGTATTGTGTCTCTTGCTACATTGGGGACAATGTGTCATTTAAGTTTGGGGGTGTGGACAAACACATTGTCTTTTGTTTGTTTTTGTCTGTTTTGTTTTGTTTAAAAAAAAAAAAAAAAAAATTGTGCTATGTTGTTGATTGGTCATGAGTTACATCATAACTGTGGTTTGCATGTCATTAGTGTGTTTAACTTTTTGAACACTACATGTCATTAGAAATCCGAGTCCTTTGACTCATTTGGTGGATTAGAGAGACTTCACATGTCTGAGTTGATTATCACAAGTACACTAGCATAAAGTTTGTGAGGTATGAGATTTGGATTGATTAGGGTGTGCCTTGTAATTTGTAGGATGAAGTGTTGATGAAACCTTGGCTTGAAGATAAAAATTAAAAAAAAAAAAAAATTGTCATCATCAGTTTGAGCTTTTCATTGAGTAACCGGATCTCATGCCTCACTAAGCATTGAGTGTTCGCGTAAAAAGATGAGAAATTCAACTTGGTTGACTGAATGGCTAGTTTGGCTTTGTAGCCTTTTTGACTTGAGTAATTAAGCCTTAGGGATGTTTTACATCTAGTGCCTTAAAACCATCTGGTTTGGGAGTCACTGGCCCAATACTCGTTACATAGGTCAATTAGAAAGCTTAAGGGAGCCGAACATTGCACAGCCTACACAAAAAAAATGAAAATATATATATATATATATATATATATAAAAAAAAAAAAAAAAAATGCATGTCTTGATCTAAGCCTTTGGTGTTTTCATTTGTGTAAATTCCTATGAATTTTGAGGTACACCAAACTTTGAGAAAAATTGAAGCCTACTTTGTGTTAGTCTCACTTTGCACATTTGGAGCTTGTGTTGTCTCAAATTTCCACCTTTGAGTTGAATGATTTGTGGTTGGCTTGATGATTTGATTGTGGTGTTTACTTTGTTAAACATGCTCATGATATGAGAACCATATGTTTGTATGAAAATTGTGTTTGTCAATGACATAGTGCTAAAAATGTTTGTGGGTATCATTTCTATTAAACCCTCACGAGACTTCACTCGTCCTCTAGGGATGCCTAGGGGTTTAAAAGGCTTGTTGCATACGCTAAATGCAATCGTACATCCCACGAAAGATGGATTTATCTTTTGTTTTCTGTTTTTCCATTCTTGTTTTTAGTTTTGTATTGCTAAGGGACTAGCAATATGTAAGTTTGGGGGTGTGATAAGTGCTAAAATATTCATATTTTCAGCCCTTAACTTGCATGTTTTAATCCTTTAGTTTTGGTTAATTAGGACATTTTACTGCCTTTTTGTATTTTCTTTGTTTTATAGGCTTTTGGAAGAAAAGAAAGCATTTCTGGAAAAATTCCAAGCTTAAAGGGGCAAATTGGGAAGACCTAGAGGATATGGTTAAGCTTAACCAATCATGGTTAAAGTTTAATCAAATAAAGGAAAGAATTAATTCGGAATTTCTCAATTTGAAGTCAAATCGGATTGGATGCAAAATTGGATTCTGAATACGTCTCGGTATTTTGACCATAACTTTCATCTCAGATATCCGATTGAGGTGATTCAAGCGGCATTGGAAAGCTAACTCAAACTACTACAATTCATTGTGAAATAGAATTTTCCCAATTCGGAGCGCCGCAAGGTCAAAATCACGCCGCAAGATAGGACCGCAATTCTGGGCGAATCCTATTCCGATTTGGGCTTAGGTTTTCTTTAACCTAATTGGGCTTGGACTTAAATCTCCGAAATTCCTAGGATTACTAGGGCTTCTAGGACTCTCCTAAGCCCTATAAATAGACCTCTAAGCCTCACAATTGAGGGGGGATCAGACGAAGACGCGCGGGGCGCCGTTCTTGGTCGCTTTCGTGTTTTCGGGTTTTTGTAGCTTGGAACTCGAATTCTTTTGTAAGTTTTTAATTTTAATGAAGTAATTTAGTTTCTTTATGATTTCTTTTGTCATGAGAGGCTAATTCTTCAACTAAGGTTGAAGATGAAGCCTCACCATTGATTAGTTTTATATTTTTATGTTTCGCTCGTACAAATCCGTGCGTTTAATGTAATGTATGTTCGTTTCAGTTCAATTGTGTGACAAAATTGTGATTGATTGTTGTTTATAAATCGTAAAAATGTTGGATATTCGTTGTGTTTCATCCAACGGATACATCGAATGATTTGATTGAGACTTATATCCATTGTGATTTACGGATACAATGGATGATTTGATCTCAATTGGATATTCGTTGTGATTTGTAATAGAGATGGATTCATCGAATGATTCAATTGGTTTATAAAAAAACAATAGAACATATATAGGGTTTAATTGTTTGTCGGATGCATGAATGAAAACATAAGAATGTATGCTTTGATTTGGTGATGTGAATTCTAAAACCTTAGTCGTTTATCTTTTGATTATTTTTATTTTATTTAGTTTATGTTAGCTTATTTTCAAAATCAAAATCATTCGGAACTAGGTTAAGATATAATTGATTTAGATAGAAATTAAATTTCACAAACACAATTCCCTGTGGATCGACCTCGCACTTGCACACACACTATATTGCACACGACTCGTGCGCTTGCGAGTACAATTAAATTTGTACATCATCTCTCTCATTCATTAAGCTTCTTGAAGAAGCTTTGATAAAAGGCCTTAATTGTTGAAGTCATTCGGTCAATTAGAACTTAGAAGCAGCAGCAACTTTAGTTGAGAAAATAGAGAGAAAGAAGAGCTTAAGTTGCCGAGAGAAAAAGAGACTTGTGTTACAAAGGGGAGAAGAAATACATCATTTTAATTTATTCAGTTTGATCTCACATTTGGAATGCTGAAAAGTTTAGAAAATTTTAGATAATATTTTTTTCTTTTGTATTTAATTTTTTTTTTTAAGTGAGATTGGGGTGTATTGAAGCTTTTGGGTTTGAGTGATTTTATTCCTACTACTCTTTATACTCTATTCTTTTGTTAGTAAATTTTTCCTAGATCGTTTTCGTCGGTATATATATATATTCTCACTCCACTTTTCTATTTTCTCACTTTGTAAGTGACTTGTAAAATTATTATTAAATTGAAGTTTAAAAGTGATATATGATAATTTTTAAAAATGAAAATGAAAATAAAAAAGTGAAATCTTCTGAAAAAACGACACCCAATCTTGTATAGATTGGACACGTCGGAATAACCTCCTTGGGAAGAGCTTTTTTACTGTACAAGATCAGACAAACTCTGAAAAAAAATCAACAAGCCCATCACATCATATCATGATTCATGCACCTTCACTAATTTATTACCCTCAAATTTACAGAATAATCAAGTACCAAAAATAATTTAATTTAATTTATTAATATATATTTATATTTAAATAAAAAATTAACTCCAAATGCACGTACGAATGCCTTTCTATTATTCTCTCTCTATATAACTAAAACTAAAAGCGGGAAACGCCTCACATTTGCTCTGTTTGGCTACAAGGAAATGTTATTTATTTTTCCTTTCCCTCATTTTTGCTGAAAATTTGAGGGTCTATACTTGCCTTTTCACTGTTGCAGTTTAAGATACTAGTCCGGTGGTTTTCTAACCTATGCTTTAAATGAGCTTTTTATGGTTAAATATAGAGCTATTTTTGTACACTTTGAAGTAGAAGTTTTGCTGGGTGAAATTAGTTTAATTTGTATGATGCCCTTGCTTGATTTCATTCCATATGCTATAAACCATATAGTATTACATGATTTTTTTTGGGTACATTTTGTGCCCTTGAGTTGTGCTGTTACTCACACCCCAATAATAATAACTCAAGGGAATCTGAAAGGCTCACCCTCATCAAGTTTGAGGTCAGAGAGTGTTGTTCGTCTCAAGTTAGCGGCCTGGGGAGAACTTGAGTTCAGAAAGGCATTTCTAATACTGAGTTATATTGGGGAGTAAGTTTTCCTTTCTTTCTACTGGTAGTTGTGGTTACTGCATGCTATGCTCATGCTAAGCTACTTTTTTTCTACAGAAACCAGCTCGAGGATATTGATGATATTTCTGCAGATGAACTTAGGAGTCTGAAACATTTGGGGATGGTACATTTTGAGGAAAGAGTTTGGGAAGCCTTGGGAAAAAAATATATTGACAAAGAAGACCGGCGAATGGTGAATGTTATGTTCTAATTGTTGTTGACCTATGATGCTTACCGTTTCTTGACTAATTTCTTAATGCTTTAGATGTCCACTGAATATATATAAAAGCTTGAGGTTGCTTTCCTCTTCATATTATTAATGATAAAGTAGTTTTTTTTTCCTCCCGAAAAAGAAGTTCTGTTTATCTGAAACAGTAATGCATGTACTTGTGACTTGATTCAAATAATCGGAAGGAACCTACAAATGCTATTTTTTTGAAGTGATATCTTAACAATTATTAGGGTTTCTGAGTACATAAAATAGATAGCCATGTCTTCTATGTTCTCTTTGCTCTTTTATATTCCAGGTGATTCATTAAAGCGATGAATACATGGCCTCTTAATATATCCTCACATCAGTAAATTTGTTTGAGCTAGGAATCTTTTGTTGTGTGCTTGGATATGAGAGAGAGAGAGAGAGGATTTAATCTTGGAAATGTGCTATATCCTAAAGTTTAAACCATAATTACTAAGGAGTGCAGAAGCAATTTATAAAGCACAAGCTGAAACCTGTGAAATCAAAGGGCATTATTTGAATGCTGGTGGTAACAAGTTGCTTCAATTCAAAATCTGATTTTCAATGAGAAGAAATCTAACTATTCTCCAATTACTATAATTAGAACCATCCTACCTGTTTCTTTTAGCATTTTTTGTGCAAAATTGGCTATGCTTTCTAAACTTTATTGAACTAATCCAGTTATTGGATAAATAGAATTTAATTAGAAAATATGAATGTTATCTTATGTCTTATGGTGGATAAATTTCAAATAAGGGTTAAATTATATTCTTGAGCCTTGAATTGAGACTTTTGAGAGGTAAATGCTCACCAGCTGTTGACTTCTTTTTTGTAGTCATGAGCCTCCCTTGTATTAACTGCAATATTTGCTTAACCCTTTTCTGTTTTTGGGGTCTTGCAGACTCTTGATTGGGATGCGAAAAAGACACATTTGTATCATTGTCACGTTTCTCTGGATGGGAAATACAGGTTCAAGGTCTGTATGTATCCTCCACTGTATATGTAGAGCATGCCCAAACACAAGCATATACATGTATGTGATCGCATAAACTTTACTCATGGAAGTTTACCTCAATAAATTTATTTAGGTTCAGCGGGAAGCTGTATTCTAGGCCATCATAACTTAATTTTGCTCATGGAAATGTAATACAAGTACATGCATGAGACACTACTATTGTAAATTATCATATATCTTCTTTTCATCTTTAGTGGGGCCTTTCTTTGTATACATCCTGTGTACTAGGGTTGCACTTCTCTGCACGTTTCAATGAATTAATTATTTATCAAAAAAAATTATCATGGAGGAAAGTAGTGCCTTCTGGGTTCAAATTTTTAGGTGGCTATGATTTATAGTAATTTATGCCAGTGCACATCAAGTATTGGTGGTTGGCACTTTCTATTATGACAGGTTTGCATCTAAGTCCTGTTTGCTTCAAGGCTTGAGGTTGCTTTGGTAGTGTTTGTTGTCTCGTTGTGAGCTAATCTTTTTTTGAAGAAAGGAGCTGTATTTGTTTTTCTTAATAACATACATTTAGAGCATGTTTGAGATTGTGTTAAAAAGCTTAAAAGTGCTTTTAATACATAAGAAGCTGTGCCAAGCAAAAAATGGGTCCGTTTGGTAAAAAAAAACATAAAAAACTTTTTTTTTTTTTTGACTTTTTTGCTCTAAAAAAGTCCAAAACTGTGTTTTGGAGGAAGTTTGAAATGAGGCATTTTCTAAAAAGCTTTTTTAGGCTTTTTCTATAGATAAAAACTCTATTTTTCAATGCAATTCTAAACAGGCTCTTAAACAACACAAAGTACTTGATCAATACATTGTCACTGAGAAGCAATATTTTGTGGATCTCATGCATTTATGCTCTTAACTTCTTCACAAGGTAATACGCTCTTATAAATTGACAACTTCATGTTTCAGTTCTTCATTATAAAGAGAATTCTACTATTAATTTATCACCTCAAGACATTTTGTGCTAAATATATTGTTGTTTCATTTGACCATATTCAGGGCCCCTATTTACACTAGAGAAAAACTCACCTACAAAGAGTTTAAGGAGATGAGAATGTCTTAGCTGTGAAGTTTGCTGAAGAGGTGGCAGGCAGGAGAATCTTTTCCTCGGATTATTATTCTATGTACCAAAAGATTGCAAGAGAAGGGATTCGTGTTGGTTCCCATAATTATTGTTTTTTTGGTAAGCTATTCTTTATGCCATTTGTGAATGAACTTTACATTTTTGGTTAGTTCTTGTTTTCTTCTTTTTACTTCTCATTGTTATTTGAACTGTACTATCGTCCAGAAGCAATTCAATTTAGGATGTGCACTTTATACTTTACGATTTTAATATTATGCATACAAAAATAGGTTTTGGATCCTTTTCCCATTTCTTATGTACTGTTCCATTACTTTTCTTATTAATGAAATTTTTGCCCTTTCTCGTGTTTGTAGTGTGATTTCCTTGCTTGAAAGGACCAACTTTGTGTAAAGCGAGTAAGAGAGAGTTGTAAAATCTTGATAATTTTTTTTCCTTGTGCTGTCTCTCACATATGATTAAAGCAACAAGTAGCTACCTAGAATTTATGACTGTGGATGTACAGATTCACCTTCACACATGCACACTGCACACAGGCCCCGCAAGTTCATCCCTGCCTAACTTGTTTGCGTATATGCTCCTGAGGTTTTTAAGGATCCGTGTTTTTTCTTTTTTCCTTTCTTTTTGGCTATTTTGTTATTCTTATTACAGATAACAAATTTGAGTTTGTCAATTCCTTTTGTCGGAAATAGGACTAAGTAAGAGTTCAAGTAGTGGTGCATGGCTCCTCTTTGTCAGACCAAAGAGCGGAATTTTAGTTTGGGGTGGAGGGGCAAAACTAAAAAAAAAAAAATATTTGGGGGGTAAATTTTTTTTTTTGGGGGGTCCATCTCATAAAAATCATTAAATTTAAATGACTTTTTAAAATTTTGTAGCCCCCCAGCGAAAGGGTGGTTCTGCCCCAGGTTAGATCCTATATTTTTCCATTGCTTGTTATCTTATTTGAGTCATAATTTGGTTTCCAGTGACACGTAAATTGATAAAACAATTTTTTAAATTTTTATTTTATCAATTTGTTTATTAAAAGACCTATCATAATTAACACTTTCTTGATATGTTTATTGGTCAGTGTTTAAAGATGGCGGCAAAGAAGAAAAGAAGAAAAACCCAAGTTCTTCATCAGTCAAATGTTATTTCATTCGCATGGAGTCTAATGCTACTTTTGATCAGAGCAAATATATATTACCTAGGAAAACAGTTTATGAAGCAAGATCCGTATTTATGCATGCACATGGATTGTCTAGTGTGACCCGTTTTATGGCCAGGTATGTAAAACAATTCAAGGCATCTCTTTTTCAGGGCCATATCTAAGCATTTTCTCAAGGCTTTGTGTGTATTACCTTTATTCCGAAGTCAGGTTTTCTCTTATCTTGTCCAAGACTGTAAAGCTAGATGTTGATTTAGCATCTGTTAATATTGAAGATATTGAAGATGTACCTTGCAGGGTATGATCTTTGAATTATTTTTCCTGTGGGATTTCCTACATTCTGTGAATGTAGTTATGTTCAATTCTTTTTACTAATTCCATGAACTTGCATTGTACCTTTTTTTTTCTTTCTTTCCTCTTTGGGTGAATTGCAGGATACATATGGCAATATTGTCTATGATAAAAATGATAAACCTCTTATACATACAGATGGAACTGGTTTCATATCTGAGGATTTAGCTTTGTTTTGCCCTCATAATTTTTATAAAGGAGAGCAAATCAGAGATGAACATATTGAGGTTTGTGATACTGGATTGTTTCCTTTTAAGATTCATTTTGACTGCCTATATGATGCAGTTTGAAGTGACGAATATAAAAAAGTTTAGTTTCTTGAATCGATACGTTTACATCAACTTATCTGAATTATAAACACATGGCTGGATGTTTTATATTCCATTTTGTCTTCTTGTCCTTTGTATTTTTTAAAACTAGTATGTCCTCTAATCTTCTGTTACATAACTTATCTTTTGACTAATGGTCTCTTTTAATATTATTAGAGAAGTTCCAATCTGGTGAACTTGTGGGTAAGCTTTTGGCAATGATGAAACAGCCGAATCTCAAACCCGAGAACCGGTATGTTGATCTAGTCTTTGGGCATGATTTTCTCTTTTGAGTCTTTATTGATGTGTTTCCTTTATTTTGGGCTTGGAATTCTTTCTATTCTTTCTCACTTCTTTTTGGCTGTTTTCTAGCCTTTCTTGATCCGATTCTGTCTCTTTAACAACGGTTTGTGCTATCAAGGAACTGTTTTAGTCAATAAAAATGTAGTTTTATTGTCAGTTTCTATTGGAGAAAAGAATGTATGGTTTGTCATCTCTAAAAGTTACTTCCAAAGGATCCAGCTTTAACTGAAAATGAATATGCTTGCTATGCCCACAAACAAAGTAATGACGAGTCTAGAATGCAATATTTCTTCAATTTAGTGCTGATGGATGACCTTATAGTTGGAATTTTATTGGAGTAGAATGTTTTAATTTGTATGGAACATATTGACTTAGGCCATTAGTGGAACATATTAGACTACACTGCCAAAATGACCTTCATGCTATTGGATTAATCATATATCACCTGACTGTATGTATGCCTCTTTCACTATAATATATTAGGATCTTGAATAACTTTGATAAAATATCATTTTTGGCCAATATTAATTGGAAATCACCTCCAATTTCTATTCAATAATCACACAATTTTTCTTCTTCTCATAATTGAATATCATTCAACCTCAATAATAGGTTTATTTCTAATAATTATGTAAATTTGAAAACTTCTTGCGATACTCCAGGAAAATAGTCTCACATTAAGTGGGTGGATTGTGAAGGTCTTGCATGAGTGTCACATCCCACATTGGTTCTTTACTATGTGAAATTGGGCTTTATAAGTGAATTTAGGAACTCCAATTCTATTTCAATTAGTTCTTTTGGAATAATAGCAAAAATGTGGTCAACTCTTTCTCTGAGTTTTGAAAAATAGTATTAGAGTAACCTAATAACACCATGTGGTACTGTGGTATTATATGATGTAGATTTTGAAGAAGGCGTTAGGGATTTGAGTGGGAAATATTGTGACACCTCAGAAAAGTAGTCCCACATTGGGTGGGTGGATTGAAAGATATTACTGCATGAGTGCCAAGTTCCTCATTGGTTCTTTACTATGTGAGACTACCTTTGTAAGTGATTTTAGATACTCCAATTGTAACTTGGCTGGTCCTTTTGAAGTAATAGCTTGTATGTAATTATTCTCTATTGTTAGTGTAATACATTATGCACATCACTTCAAGGTAAATGGTACTAATTTTAGTTTTGATTTCTAATATGTTGTGTTTGTTGAAGATCCTAAAGGACAATAGTAATTGGCTGCTGTGTCTTTTCTTATTTATTTATTGTCTTGATCTAGTTTCTTTTTTCTTTTTCTTATGTTGCATACCCTTTTTGGTTTTTTGTATTCGAATTTTGTAGCTTCCTCCTAGAACAATTCAAGTTCGACCTTCAATGGTTAAAGTTTGGACAGATCCCAAACTTTCAAATATTAGAACAGTGAATTCATTTGAGATAGTAGGAACCAGGTATTTATCATTTGCCCTTTTACATGATTTTGCAATTTATGTCCTCTTCAGTTGACATGGTAGTTATTTCCATTATAATCTTGTTAATAAGGTATCATTTTATCTGAATTTACTTTGAAAATGGCCTATTTTTGAAACTATCAAATGTGCTCTAGGTTCAAAATGGAGAAAAGGAAAATCATAATTATTCAGAAAAAGGGGATATTTAAATTTTTGTACTTCATGCTGATATTTGTAAGTTAATTGCTTATGGTGCAGGAAGTTTACCTAGGATAGTGTCTTAGAAATGTGCGATGTAATTATTTGCATGTAGGTAAAGCTTGGGGTTGATGAAGAGTCAACCATTGCCTGGCAACAATTGAATCAATATGTAAAGTAGGGTAAATTGCATTACCTCACCAAGACTATGAGGCTAATTTATAGTATCTCCCCTGCCGTTAAAGCTTTTTCGGGTTAAATACTTTTTTTAGTACACGTGTTTTGCCTCGTTATCAAATAGCTGTAAGAATTCAATATATATTAAATGCTAATTAACAATATAATTAGCAGAGGAAATAATTTAATATATATATATATATATATATATATATATATATATATATATATATACCTCCAGCCATTGCTTTGCCCAAGCAGCTTGAAGAACAGTTCCACAGCAACCAAACTAAAAAAAACTAAAAATATTGAGAAGTTCTTCTGACCTATGCCTACCAGTGAGTGCCAATTGATGGAATACACAGGCCTTATTTATAGGTAGGTCAGGGGACCCTCAATTAGAGCTGTTACCTTAATTATTCCTCCCATCAAGGAATAAAAATCAAATCAATACAGCTAATTGATTCCACAAAATAAAATCCGTAATAAAATCAAATACTTGTTCCACAAGAATTAAATCAGTAATTTAATTCAGAATATTTGATTTTATACAATAAACTTTAATTGGAATAAATTACTGAACACCGTAATTATATATATTTTATAATTACAATAATATATGCGACATAAGGGACATACTTTATATGGAATTTCTTACATTCTCCCACTTGGCCCTTATGACACATAAATTCCTTATGGTGTTCAGTTCTATGATATGGCCAATACTTTATTTATTCCAATCATTCATGGAATCCTCCCACTCATTCAAGGAATACCACACACGAATCATGGCGGTAAAGCTTTTATATGATAAGCCGTCCCTTCCATGTATCACGATGTGCAATACCTCCCTAAATGAGTACTTTATGGATAATGTACTTTATGAATGAACTTCCTATAAGTCATTCGGGTCCAACTTTAATTTTATCCCCACGGATAAGAATGATATATATGCGCACAAAAATCTTTATAACGTAACCTTTATGTCTATAGACCAATTAAAGAGAAACTAAGCACAAATGAATTGATGAATCTCATATATTCCACATGACTTTATACTTTCTTTACCGGTAAACCTTTAGTCATGGGATCCGCAATCATTAATTCAATACTTATATGCTTAATAGACACTTATTGTCACTTAATGTTCTCTTTCATAGTGATACTTTATGTCGATATACATACTTCTGCTTCTATTCAGTTTATTCTTAGAAAAATAACTGTAGTAGAATTAACTCAGAAGATCTTTATGGGTCTAACTATAAAATCGACCATTTTGAGACCTTAACAAAAATGTCTCAAGCATAATGCCTGTGTAATTAATTCACAGCATGTAATGACTTTTGCTTTCATGGTAGATGTAGCAACTGTAGTTTGCTTACTACATCTTCAGTACACATATATACTGAAGTTGATTCTCTACTATTTACACATTTAGCAAAAATCAAACCTGAATAAACACCACCAAATGGTAAGTGCATTTTTAGGTTGAACTGTAGCTCTTGGTTCATTGCATATTCCATAATACTATATTGACCCAATAATCCAACTGATGTCAGGTCTAATGTAGACCTGTGCATACATATGGAATATCTGCCTTTGTTCCAATACATTTTGGGATATTTTCCCCTTTAATAATAGGTGCTACTGAAAATTCATAGTTCTTCATTCTGAATTTCTCCTAAAACTTTAGTGAGAGGAACTTTATGTAGCAAACCTAAATTAGTGCTTGCAAGCAAAATATTATCTATACATAGGACTAAAAGAAATGTAATTTTACTTCCACTGACCTTAAGGTATATACAATGATTAACAAGGTTCTCAATAAACCCATGTGAGGTAACAACCTTGTATTATATACCACTAGTGAGAGGCCTATCTTAGTCTATTAATAGATATCCTTAATTTGCAAGCTTTCTGACTGTTATTAATAAAATCCCTTAAGTTGTCTTATGTACACCTCCTCCTTAAGATCCTTATTCAAGAAAATTGTTTTTCACATCCTTTTGATATAGCTCTAAAACAAAATGAGCTACTCATACCATGATAATCAATACCTTCCTTTTGAGTAAGATCATTGGCTACAAGTCTAACTTTATATCGTTCAACATTACCCGGAAGCATCCTTTTAGGTTTTATAAACCCATTTGCAGCCTATGGCTACAACTTCCTTTGGTAAGTCAACAAGATTGCAGACTTGAATTTTAGCCAAAGATTTCATCTCCTCCTTCATGGCATTGAAACACAATGTGAAGTTATCTCCACCCAAAAGATGTGAAAACAAATTTTGGATCGTTTAGGTCCGACATAAAAATCGGACTCCTAGAAGTATACAACATAATCACTAGAAATTGTTGGTCGCCTTATTTTAGAAAATCTTCTTAATCCTACTTCATTTACTTTTGACAAAGTCTGAGTAGGTTCATTCTGAACTTGTTCCTTATGAGTTGAATGTTCTGTTCTGAAACCGATTGTGCTTGAAGATAATCAATTTGATTTTTCTTAAGCACAATCAAACACCCTTCATGTGAAGGGGCTTCAGTCAACTCTTGTGCTTCCTCTAATTCAATCCCTTAAGGATACGCACTCCCACTAAGTTCAGCGTTCCCTAGAAATTTTTAATATTAGACTCAACAATTCTAGGACTAAATGAAGAAGAGTAAAGCCTAAACCCTTTGGAGTTTACTGTATAACCTATAAAATTCCGCTAGTTGTCCTTGAAGCTAATTACCTTAGGTGTGGATTATAAATCCTCACTATAGCAAGACAACCCCATATGTGTAAACAATTTGAACTTGGTTCCATTCATTCCTTAATTTAGGTGTCTTATGGACAACCCGGAATGGAATCGAGCTAAATGTATACACAGCGGTTTTCAAGGCTTCACTCCTTTAGGAGAATAGAACATTACCTTTTATATCCCCTTTTCGTGTACCTACCATAATACTATCTGCCTCTATCAGATCTTACGATCTTGATTTTGTTTTGTTTTGTTTCTCTATTTCTACCTTATAGGTACTGAAAGCATTTAATGCCCAAACCTTATGATTTAGAAGATAGAGATACATAAACCTTATATGGTTATTATCAAAAGAGATAGGATATCTCTAACCATTTAGGTAAGAAGTATGGAAAATGTTACACTTGTACATGATCTCAAGAATTTCAAAAATCCTTTAGTTGGCACCTTCAGTGGTATAGTTGGTCTGCTTTTCCTTAATGTAGTCCACATAAATACCGAAGGTAGTAAATTTCAAGAGTCGTAAAAACTCTATCATTTATCGACCTTTTATTCTTTATAGAGATATATTCCAATCTCCAATGCCATAACATAGAGGATTTTCTCATTCATAAGACTCTGCTTTATGTCAACATTTAAATGCAGGGATTAATTTTCCAAAAATTGGGATCTAGATAAATTTTAAATAGACCATTAATTTAATATTCCACCCAAAAAATTTTAACAATATTCAAATTTGATTTTAACAAACTAAAATAGAAATTAAATTTCTAAAAGAATTGTGGAATATATAAAAAACATTATTAAGGTCAAAATGACATAACATAATTTTTAAAATTAATCTATAGATCCCAACAACCCCCAATTGTAAATAATTATTATTTAGAAAACCCTGCATTATGTGGACTACTAAACCAAATTCAATCCACATAGTCCTCAGGAGAGTCAATAAAAGAGATTCATGACACACTAGGTGTATGAGATTACCTTTATTTCAAGTCATTTATGATACTTTATGCAATCATTCTTTATATGCCCATAATTTTCCTTAGTGTAAGAGAAACAAGTATCTTAATTGCCATAACACTTTGTTGGCACCTTGTTCTCATTAACTATTGGACATGATTGCCTATAAAGGTCTTTCCCTTAACATGAGTAACTTTCTGGATTCTCATGTCTTAATCTCTCATCTTCTTGAACACACATGATCAGAGGTTTCTTCATTGATCAGTTATCCTTATGTGTGCCACAAGATATTTGAAAAAATATCATATTTAGATGAGAAAGTAAATTGACCATAATGACTCAAAAAACTCAACCTTTAGGGACTTTATAATAAGCTGTTATGTCCTTCATTTCCATAATGTGCTCAAGCACATTTTGAAACTGTAAAAGGTTTTACTTTAAAGCTTTTCTATTAGGGTGTAGGTCAAAGCCTTATGGGAACTCACTAAATGTTCCTCAATGAACTTTCTTTGGCCCTAAAACATTAAGGAATAAAACCCTAATGCTTTCCTTGATATGAGATTTCATGAACGTTGAAACTTAAGCGATTTAAATCACTACAATCGTTCATGTTTAATAATCTCATGTGTCGTACTTAATTTCGTATATACAAAACGCCAATTCAGTCTTCAAATACCCCAAAGTGAAAGCACATTTTCTTTTCAGTCAGGAAAAAAATTACCACTAGGAATTATTGGAACATAAAATAGTAATAATTAAAGCAGTAGAAATACATCCAATAACCAAGAAAAATAATATACTTTAATGCTATGAAATAACCTTATTTAAATTAACCAATGTTAATTTAATAGTAAATTTCAACCTACCTGTGGGCAAAGGTGCATCACGCATGAAATTTACTCTTTATTAATAAGACTAATAAATTTAGCATTAATAAATAAAATTTTCCGTACCTGTGGGCCTAAGAGAAATTTTATTTTCAATGTTAAATTTACTATCTTATTCTAATTAACTCATAAAAATAAAAACGTCCCTGTGGGGATTGGCAAATTAAATTTATGAATTAATTACAACACGATATTAATTTTCTTTATGAAGTTCATATATATAATCTTGATGCAATTATCATTATAAAATCGGGATGCTGTGGCTCTCCCAAAAATTATTATGACAATTACGACTTCATTAACATCGAATTTATTTAAATTAACCAATGCTAATTTAATAGTAAATTTCAACCTACCTGTGGGCAAAGGTTGCATCACGCATGAAATTTACTCTTTAATAGGACTAATAAATTTAACATTTAATAAATAAAATTCTCCGTACCTGTGGGCCTAAGAGAAATTTTATTTTTAAAGTTAAATTTATTATTTTATTCTAATTAAATCATAAAAATAATAACGTCCCTGTGGGGATTAGTAATTAAATTTATGAATTAATTACAACAGGATGTTAATTTTTCCTTATGAAGCTCACATATATGATCTTGATGCAATTATCATTATAAAATCGGGATGCTGTGGCTCTCCCAAAATTATTATGATAATCACTACTTCATTAACATCCAATAACTGTATAGATGCCACAAATAAAGTTCCCAAGAATAAAAGATAAAACCATCATGTTAGTGGGTAAACAGTATTTTTCCAAAGTACAACCGGATAGTGTCCCGGATAAGTGAGGGGGCACAAAGCACACTTAAGTCCCAAGACTTACCTTGCCAGAGCTTTCCGATTGCAATTTTGGATAGTACCATAAACATTCACCAACACATGAGGCTTAGTTAATTATTCTCAGGTCCAGGCATCAAACAATTTATATTTAAACAATTAAAAGAATAAATATATCCTTAAGTTCATGCATTAAAGAAACAATAATTTAATACTGAACAATTTAAATCATAAGATGAATAAAAATGCAACATAAAAGCATAATAATCTGAATAGCTTAATGGTCTTAAAGTGACCTTAGGCCCTTTATACCTTAAGAACCCAAGTTCTAAACCTAATAAGCCCAAAACTTGTTTCTCCCCGTTGCTTTTTTTTTTTTTTTTTATTAAACTGAATGGGTTATCGGGTTGGGCTTCCTTATTGGGTCAACCTTTGGTTTCTGTATTGGGTTGGCCCAATCAGGTTAGCCCACTTAATAAACCTTTTTTTTTTTTTAACTGAATTTGGTTTGGGTAAAATAAAGCCCATACCCAATGGCCCAAAACCACTAGACCCGGTTTCCTTATGGGTTTGAAACCCTACCCGGATCATATTTTCCCCAATCCGAAAATACCCAACCCTAGCGCCGCCGCCTTCCCTTTCACCATGTGCTGCCGCCACCCTTACCATGTGCCGCCGCCACCCTTTAGCCTTCCTCATGCGTCGGCCAACGCAGGGCCGCCGCTCAATGGCCAAATGGCCACGATGATCGGCAAAGGGGTGGCGTTCCGTCCAGCACCACCGCCAAAAACATCGCTGCCGTCCCTCACGTACATCCGCACTGTGATGGGCTGCCAACTTCATGCGGCAGTCAATCAGAACCGCCGCACAATAGCCCCAGATGACACTGACCGGCGGGGATCAGTGGCCCCGTCCAAACCCACAGGCAGCCCGTGCAGGGCTGTCGTTGCTTTGAGTCACAGGCGGCCCGATGCGGGCTGCCGCTCACTTTATGCGGCCAACGCCGCTGCAGGTGGGTAAAAAAAAAAAAACTGTCCTTTATGCGGCCAACTCTGCTGCAGTGGGGAGCAGACGAATTCCAGTTCCGGTGGGCGGTGGGCAACCTTCTGGGTAGCTTGTCTCTTTCGGCTATCTCCTCGTTTTGTTCCAAGTTTCACAGAAACAAGAGAGGGGGCAATTTGGTCATAAACAAAATAGTAAGTGGTTATGGCCTTTCATTTAATTTTAATAGAAATAAAACAAAACAAAATATACATCAACATGGCCGTGGGTTCCATACTTTATGCTCCTACCATATTTTTGTTTCAATAATCAATAAACAAAATAAAATATTGTTGAAACAAAATTATAATTTTATAGCAGACATATCTCAAAAATTAAACTGAGCAAATATGGCATAGAGGAGGCTCTGATACCACATGTAAGAATTCAATATATATTAAATGCTAATTAACAATATAATTAGCAATGAAATAATTTAATATATATATATATATATATATATATATATATATATATATATATATATCTCCACCATTGCTTTGCCCAAGCAAACTTGAAGAACAGCTCCACAAAGAACCAAACTAAAAAAACTAAAAATATTGAGAGGTTCTTTCGACCTATGCCTACCAAGTGAGTGCCAATTGATGGAATACACAGGCCTTATTTATAGGTAGGTCGGGGACCTCAATTAGAGTCATACCTTAATTATTCCTCCCATCAAGGAATAAAAATCAAATCAATACAACTAATTGATTCCACAAAATAAAATCCGTAATAAAATCAAATACTTGTTCCACAAGAATTAAATCACATAATTTAATTCGAATATTTGATTTTATACAATAAACTTTAATTGGAATAAATTATCAACACCGTAATTATATATATTTTATAATTACAATAATATATGCGACATAAGGGACATACTTTATATGGAATTTCTTACAATATCTTTCATAGTGATACTTTATGTCGATATACATACTTTCGCTTCTATTCAGTTTATTCTTAGAAAAATAAGCGTAGTAGAATTAACTCGTAAGATCTTTATGGGTCTAACTATAAAATCGACCATTTTGAGACCTTAACAAAAATGTCTCAAGCATAATGCCCTGTAATTAATTCACGCATGTAATGACTTTTGCTTTCATGGTAGATGTAGCAACTGTAGTTTGCTTACTACATCTTCAAGACACATATATACCAAGTTGATTCTCTACTATTTACACATTTAGCAAAAATCAAACTCGAATAAACACCACCAAATGGTAAGTGCATTTTTAGGTTGAACTGTAGCTCTTGGTTCATTGCATATTCCATAATACTATATTGACCCAATAATCCAATCGATGTCGTCTAATGTAGACCTGCATACATATGGAATATCTCGCCTTTGTTCCAATACATTTTGGGATATTTTCCCTTTAATAATAGGTGCTACTGAAAATTCATAGTTCTTCATTCGAATTTCTCCTAAAACTTTAGTGAGAGGAACTTTATGTAGCAAACCTAAATTAGTGCTTGCAAGCAAAATATTATCTATACATAGGACTAAAAGAAATGTAATTTTACTTCCATGACCTTAAGGTATATACAATGATTAACAAGGTTCTCAATAAACCCATGTGAGGTAACAACCTTGTATTATATACCACTAGTGAGAGGCCTATCTTAGTCTATTAATAGATATCCTTAATTTGCAAGCTTTTCGATCATATTAATAAAATCCCTTAAGTTGTCTTATGTACACCTCCTCCTTAAGATCCTTATTCAAGAAAATTGTTTTTCACATCCTTTTGATATAGCTCTAAAACAAAATGAGCTACTCATACCATGATAATCAATACCTTCCTTTTGAGTAAGATCATTGGCTACAAGTCTAACTTTATATCGTTCAACATTACCCGGAAGCATCCTTTTAGGTTTTATAAACCCATTTGCAGCCTATGGCTACAACTTCCTTTGGTAAGTCAACAAGATTGCAGACTTGAATTTTAGCCAAAGATTTCATCTCCTCCTTCATGGCATTGAAACACAATGTGAAGTTATCTCCACCCAAAAGATGTGAAAACAAATTTTGGATCGTTCTTAGGTCCGACATAAAAATCAGACTCCTAGAAGTATACAACATAATCACTAGAAATTGTTGGTCGCCTTATTTTAGAAAATCTTCTTAATCCTACTTCATTTACTTTTGACAAAGTCTGAGTAGGTTCATTCTGAACTTGTTCCTTATGAGTTGACTGTTCTGAAACCGATTGTGCTTGAAGATAATCAATTTGATTTTTCTTAAGCACAATCAAACACCCTTCATGTGAAGGGGCTTCAGTCAACTCTTGTGCTTCCTCTAATTCAATCCCTTAAGGATACGCACTCCCACTAAGTTCAGCGTTCCCTAGAAATTTTTAATATTAGACTCAACAATTCTAGGACTAAATGAAGAAGAGTAAAGCCTAAACCCTTTGGAGTTTACTGTATAACCTATAAAATTCCGCTAGTTGTCCTTGAAGCTAATTACCTTAGGTGTGGATTATAAATCCTCACTATAGCAAGACAACCCCATATGTGTAAACAATTTGAACTTGGTTCCATTCATTCCTTAATTTAGGTGTCTTATGGACAACCCGGAATGGAATCGAGCTAAATGTATACACAATGTTTTCAAGGCTTCACTCCTTTAGGAGAATAGAACATTACCTTTTATATCCCCTTTTCGTACCTACCATAATACTATTCGCTTCTATCGATCTTACGATCTTGATTTTGTTTTGTTTTGTTTCTCTATTTCTACCTTATAGGTACTGAAAGCATTTAATGCCCAAACCTTATGATTTAGAAGATAGAGATACATAAACCTTATATGGTTATTATCAAAAGAGATAGGATATCTCTAACCATTTAGGTAAGAAGTATGGAAAATGTTACACTTGTACATGATCTCAAGAATTTCAAAAATCCTTTAGTTGGCACCTTCAGTGGTATAGTTGGTCTGCTTTTCCTTAATGTAGTCCACATAAATACCGAAGGTAGTAAATTTCAAGAGTCGTAAAAACTCTATCATTTATCGACCTTTTATTCTTTATAGAGATATATTCCAATCTCCAATGCCATAACATAGAGGATTTTCTCATTCATAAGACTCTGCTTTATGTCAACATTTAAATGCAGGGATTAATTTTCCAAAAATTGGGATCTAGATAAATTTTAAATAGACCATTAATTTAATATTCCACCCAAAAAATTTTAACAATATTCAAATTTGATTTTAACAAACTAAAATAGAAATTAAATTTCTAAAAGAATTGTGGAATATATAAAAAACATTATTAAGGTCAAAATGACATAACATAATTTTTAAAATTAATCTATAGATCCCAACAACCCCAATTGTAAATAATTATTATTTAGAAAACCCGCATTATGTGGACTACTAAACCAAATTCAATCCACATAGTCCTCGTGAGAGTCAATAAAAGAGATTCATGACACACTAGGTGTATGAGATTACCTTTATTTCAAGTCATTTATGATACTTTATGCAATCATTCTTTATATGCCCATAATTTTCCTTAGTGTAAGAGAAACAAGTATCTTAATTGCCATAACACTTTGTTGGCACCTTGTTCTCATTAACTATTGGACATGATTGCCTATAAAGGTCTTTCCCTTAACATGAGTAACTTTCTGGATTCTCATGTCTTAATCTCTCATCTTCTTGAACACACATGATCAGAGGTTTCTTCATTGATCAGTTATCCTTATGTGTGCCACAAGATATTTGAAAAAATATCATATTTAGATGAGAAAGTAAATTGACCATAATGACTCAAAAAACTCAACCTTTAGGGACTTTATAATAAGTCGTTATGTCCTTCATTTCCATAATGTGCTCAAGCACATTTTGAAACTAGTAAAGGTTTTACTTTAAAGCTTTTCTATTAGGGTGTAGGTCAAAGCCTTATGGGAACTCACTAAATGTTCCTCAATGAACTTTCTTTGGCCCTAAAACATTAAGGAATAAAACCCTAATGCTTTCCTTGATATGAGATTTCATGAACGTTGAAACTTAAGCGATTTAAATCACTACAATCGCTCATGTTTAATAATCTCATGTGTCGATTTAATTTCAGTATATACAAAACGCCAATTCAGTCTTCAAATACCCCAAAGTGAAAGCACATTTTCTTTTCAGTCAGGAAAAAAATTACCACTAGGAATTATTGGAACATAAAATAGTAATAATTAAAGCAGTAGAAATACATCCAATAACCAAGAAAAATAATATACTTTAATGCTATGAAATAACCTTATTTAAATTAACCAATGTTAATTTAATAGTAAATTTCAACCTACAGGCAAAGGTGCATCACGCATGAAATTTACTCTTTATTAATAAGACTAATAAATTTAGCATTAATAAATAAAATTTTCCGCACTGTGGGCCTAAGAGAAATTTTATTTTCAATGTTAAATTTACTATCTTATTCTAATTAACTCATAAAAATAAAAACGCCCCCGTGGGGATTGGCAAATTAAATTTATGAATTAATTACAACACGATATTAATTTTCTTTATGAAGTTCATATATATAATCTTGATGCAATTATCATTATAAAATCGGGATGTCGTGGCTCTCCCAAAAATTATTATGACAATTACGACTTCATTAACATCGAATTTATTTAAATTAACCAATGCTAATTTAATAGTAAATTTCAACCTACCAGGCAAAGGTTGCATCACGCATGAAATTTACTCTTTAATAGGACTAATAAATTTAACATTTAATAAATAAAATTCTCCGTACTGTGGGCCTAAGAGAAATTTTATTTTTAAAGTTAAATTTATTATTTTATTCTAATTAAATCATAAAATAATAACGCCCCCGTGGGGATTAGTAATTAAATTTATGAATTAATTACAACAGATGTTAATTTTTCCTTATGAAGCTCACATATATGATCTTGATGCAATTATCATTATAAAATCGGATGTCGTGGCTCTCCCAAAATTATTATGATAATCACTACTTCATTAACATCCAATAACTGTATAGATGCCACAAATAAAGTTCCCAAGAATAAAAGACAAAACCATCATGTTAGTGGGTAAACAGTATTTTTCCAAAGTACAACCGGATAGTGTCCCAGATAAGTGAGGGGGCGCACAACGGCACACTTAAGTCCCAAGACTTACCTTGCCAGAGCTTTCCGATTGCAATTTTGGATAGTACCATAAACATTCACCAACACATGAGGCTTAGTTAATTATTCTCAGGTCCAGGCATCAAACAATTTATATTTAAACAATTAAAAGAATAAATATATCCTTAAGTTCATGCATTAAAGAAACAATAATTTAATACTGAACAATTTAAATCATAAGATGAATAAAAATGCAACATAAAAGCATAATAATCTGAATAGCTTAATGGTCTTAAAGTGACCTTAGGCCCTTTATACCTTAAGAACCCAAGTTCTAAACCTAATAAGCCCAAAACTTGTTTCTCCCCCGTTGCTTTTTTTTTTTTTTTTTTTATTAAACTGAATGGGTTATCGGGTTGGGCTTCCTTATTGGGTCAACCTTTGGTTTCTGTATTGGGTTGGCCCAATCGGGTTAGCCCACTTAATAAACCTTTTTTTTTTTTTTTAACTGAATTTGGTTTGGGTAAAATAAAGCCCATACCCAATGGCCCAAAACCACTAGACCCGGTTTCCTTATGGGTTTGAAACCCTACCCGGATCATATTTTCCCCAATCCGAAAATACCCAACCCTAGCGCCGCCGCCTTCCCTTTCACCATGTGCTGCCGCCACCCTTACCATGTGCCGCCGCCACCCCTTTAGCCTTCCTCATGCGTCGGCCAACGCAGGGCCGCCGCTCAATGGCCAAATGGCCACGATGATCGGCAAAGGGGGTGGCGTTCCGTCCAGCACCACCGCCAAAAACATCGCTGCCGTCCCTCACGTACATCCGCACTGTGATGGGCTGCCAACTTCATGCGGCAGTCAATCAGAACCGCCGCACAATAGCCCCAGATGACACTGACCGGCGGGGATCAGTGGCCCCGTCCAAACCCACAGGCAGCCCGTGCAGGGCTGTCGTTGCTTTGAGTCACAGGCGGCCCGATGCGGGCTGCCGCTCACTTTATGCGGCCAACGCCGCTGCAGGTGGGTAAAAAAAAAAAAACTGTCCTTTATGCGGCCAACTCTGCTGCAGTGGGGAGCAGACGAATTCCAGTTCCGGTGGGCGGTGGGCAACCTTCTGGGTAGCTTGTCTCTTTCGGCTATCTCCTCGTTTTGTTCCAAGTTTCACAGAAACAAGAGAGGGGGCAATTTGGTCATAAACAAAATAGTAAGTGGTTATGGCCTTTCATTTAATTTTAATAGAAATAAAACAAAACAAAATATACATCAACATGGCCGTGGGTTCCATACTTTATGCTCCTACCATATTTTTGTTTCAATAATCAATAAACAAAATAAAATATTGTTGAAACAAAATTATAATTTTATA
Organism: Corylus heterophylla; assembly: GCA_016403345.1. Classification (NCBI taxonomy): domain Eukaryota; kingdom Viridiplantae; phylum Streptophyta; class Magnoliopsida; order Fagales; family Betulaceae; genus Corylus; species Corylus heterophylla. Next base: position 72,391 of record JADOBO010000032.1, read on the forward strand.
GCAGACATATCTCAAAAATTAAATCGAGCAAATATGGCATAGAGGAGGCTCGATACCACATGTAAGAATTCAATATATATTAAATGCTAATTAACAATATAATTAGCAATGAAATAATTTAATATATATATATATATATATATATATATATATATATATATATATATGTATCTCCATTCATTTTTTGCAAAGAATTGAAGAATAGCTCCACAAAGAACCAAACTAAAAACTAAAAATATTGAGAGGTTCTTCCGACCTATGCCTACCAAAGTGAGTGCCAATTGATGGAATACACAGCCTTATTTATAGGTAGGTCGTGGACCTCAATTAGAGTCATACCTTAATTATTCCTCCCATCAAGGAATAAAAATCAAATCAATACAGCTAATTGATTCCACAAAATAAAATCCGTAATAAAATCAAATACTTGTTCCACAAGAATTAAATCAGTAATTTAATTCAGAATATTTGATTTTATACAATAAACTTTAATTGGAATAAATTACTGAACACCGTAATTATATATATTTTATAATTACAATAATATATGCGACATAAGGGACATACTTTATATGGAATTTCTTACAATAGCTACCTCAATTTGCAAGTATCACAAATGGTACATGTAGACATCTTATAAACACAGTTGGTACTTTCATACATTTTTCGTCCAAAAACTTAACGATTGTCACGTCAAACCGATCAATGACTGTCTGTCACATGTCCCATATGCCACATTAGTATTATTTTAAATTTTATGAGAATCTTGTTGATAGAAAGGTTTTAAACCCCACATATTTTGACCATAAGAAAAATCCTACCAAATATGTGTCCATTTTCACCGGTAGTAGTGAGATGGAACTGCTCTTGAAGTCCAACAAATCTTTGACATGTCGAGAAAGTTTTAACTATAAACTCTGTTGGCCTTATACCATGAGGCAGTGAAAGAAGCTACCACGGCAACTGATCAATTATACTTTCCGTTGAAAACAAGAATACCTCGTTGAGAACCTTTTAAGTAGCGACAAAGAACCTTACAACTCCCGCACCTCCCTACCACATTTCAAGTCTAGCGTTCAATGGAAGACTTCCAATAAATAGGGTTCATGAGGCAGAGACACCATTAATTGCCATGATTTGTAGGCACATATATTTGACAATTGGCATGTTGGACACTTGAGGACATGAGACCTATATCCGCTATGTCTGACACTTGTTTTGAGATTGCTAATAAGTTCACCTTCTTGACATGTCCTCATGTCTTGATTTGCTAGTTGTAGAGCCGACACCGAGTGTGCATTGAAACTTGATACTCTTTATGTCTGCAAATCATGGGCAAATACCCATTTTTGCCAAAGTGATCTGGAAATGTGAAACACATTCATTAAGTAGGGCATCGTTGCCCAACCAATCAGATCTGTATGTTGGTGGGCAAAGAAACTAGTAGTGATGATTGAGATTGAGTTTTCATGCTAATTATGGGAAAATTAACTCGGGAATTTAAATTTTACTTACTATTGAATTAATTGATAAAAAAATAGTTCTTGGTTAATGTGGTTGACTCTAAAAGATTTCGCCCAGACTGGCAATATGAGTACAAAGTGTGATATTATAATTTACATGGGAAATCATTTTCAGCAGATGCTTGTTCAAGATTTGAGACATAACAATAGCTGTCATACAATATTACAATTCTATGGTTTGCTTGTATTGATTTCAGTTTTGATCATATTATTTATCATGAAAAAAACAGTTAGATATATTGAAGTGCTACTACTGTTTATTTTCTATTGTTTAAGGCGGTGTTCTAATCTGACAGCAATAAGCTCAAGAGAACATTTTTATTAAGGTATTTGATTGCACTTTTAAGCTATGGAGGGGTCCCTAAGGAATATTTCACTGATATAGTTATAAACGCTTTAAGGGATGCTCATGGCGTTTTCTCCGATAAGCATGCAGCACTAAAAGGTAGTCTTTCTAATAAAGCTTGTAGCTTATGGGTTGCCATAGTGTTTCTCTTATCTTTGTTGCTATTGTTATTATGATTACTATCACTGTTATGTTTACCATTACTGTTACCATTATTATTTCTAGCATTATTGGAAGCAAAATCTTATGTTTTGCTATCTTTCTATGCATTCATTGACCATTGTGGCATTAAATTATTATTTTTTCCGTGTTGAATGTTTTTATTTGCTTATTGGCTTTTCCAAATCTCACCAAAAGAGTGATAATGCTTGTCTGTTTCATTTACTTCTCTTTCAATGTACAACTCATTGATGGATTTCCTTCAATTCTTTTGCTTTATGCAGTTTCCATCTGCTATGGTGACATGGATGATTTTAGTGCAGCAAGAATGATTTTATCAAGGATTCCTCTTGACGAATCATTTTTGCAACATCGGCTGTCTATATTGATGGAGGAGGAAAAAAGAAGTCTTGGAGGAGGAATGCTTCCGGTATTTGAATCTTACTATTTAATGGGGACTGCTGATCCCACTGAAATCCTTGAGAGTGATGAAGTTTGTGTTATAACTAAAAAAATATTATTTTTTAAAATTAAAAAAAAAAAGAAAAAAAGAAAAAAAAAAAGAGATAAGTGTGGCTGCCCGGTTGGGCCCACCAAATGGTTTGATTTTGCGTTTATCCATATTTTTTATACTGCATGAGCGATTTGTAATTTAAGCCAACTATAATGACTAATTTTTTATTTATTCCAAAAACAATTTGTATTTATTTAACGCCTAGGGTTTTTTTTTTTTTTTTTGTTTAAAAAAATAGTTTAGTTTTTTTTTTTATTAATTTTTTAATTTAATTTTTAAAAGAATATGAGTATTATAAGAATATAAAAGAATATTAGTCATTTGCTAAACTAGATAACGTAAGTTTTGAGAAGTTATTTTGCATAAAAATTTGGTTCTTCTATTGAGAATACTCTAAGAGCATCTCCTGCGAGTAGCCAAAATAGCTATTGAAAATGTATAAATTTTTATTTTAATTACTTATTTTTTGTACAGATTCCAACAAAATCTTTATGTTACTGTATATTTTCTTTAAGTATTCTCTTGTGTAGGAGATAATGTGAAAGAAAGTGGGGAAGAGAGATTGAAAGAAAGAAATGGAGAGATAGAAAATAATAAAAAATAGTAAATAGACAGAAGAGTGCATAACTATTACACTATAAGAAAAAAAAATGTTAAAGTAGCTACTGGACATAAAAAATAGCTCATAATAGAGCATTTCCAACTAAATAGACAAATGACTTATAATAACTTTTTATGTTTTGTAATTTATATTTATAATAACTAAAAATGTTAAAGTAGCTACTTTAACATTAAATGTTAAAGTATTTCTTTGGGGCTATAGCAATATAGAAAATATGACCGCGACAACAAATAACAGTAGAGAACAGATGACCAAAGAAGCAACCAAATCACCCTGCTATGACACTTTGTTAACTTCGTACAATATCTCCATCCCCGCTATACTGCACATGCAGGCAACGGGATATTCGTATCACACTTCTTCACTCCGTACAATCCTCATGAAGCATCGATCCAGAACAAACAACAGGATCTCCATATGAAAGATTTTAGGAAATATTATTTCCTCGATCCGTACTAATATTTAGGGGCTTCACATGTATTTACTTATCCTTATACTAGATTAATTGGACAGACACCGACTAAGGTATGAACACGATTCTTAATTACGAATATATAAATAGATTAACCCTGAAATCATGAATTAATGCTTTTATAAAGAAATTGGCGACAGATCGATATACTTGACAATTTAAATATATATACCATATTTTATATGATAATAATACATATTTACACTACAATACTTCATGTCCTTTATTTATAATTATGATACAATATTACCAATATCCCGTTAATTAAGGATCTCCCGTAAAACATCTACAAAAAAAACAAAGGATATCCCGTAAAACAGATGGGAGACTGAGAGTGGATCTTTCGCCTGGTTTCATGGCATGGTACTTGAGTAGGGCTGGACCTGCAACTCTCCATGCAAAGCCACAATGACTGGCAGATTTTCTGCTCTTAGCAAAATCATAAGTGATGTTATATATTGCAAGAGCCTTACTAAAGATTTCTTTTATCCCCCATTTACTCTTTCAAATTCCGCAGCGCCATACAATATCTGCCAAGAAAATAGTTAGCAAAGCAAGAAAAGGGAAAAAGGGGTTTCAATTTTCAAGGCACAATTTACTTTCCATAGGAGTGCAAATTTGAGAATTTAAGAAGAATAAACTAAAGCCTCACCTTCTTATACTTTTTTATGACTTCCTCAGCAGCCTCATTTTTGCCCTCAGCACCATTACACAAGGCGTTAGTCATCTCCTGCCTATATTGCTTGTAGTGTTCCTTCCATTTGTTCAAGCATGCTTTAGGGACTTTAACATCAAAACAGGGGAGTTTCCTAATTTCTGAAGAGCACGACGTATATATATTAGCTCATAAAATATGGGGGGCATTACAATAGGTATAAAAATATTTTCTCGGTAAAGAGAGTTTCTGGGTTAACTAGTGAAGGGTTCTTTTCTATAAGGGCATTCAAGGTTAGAGTTCCAAACCAGAAAAAAAAATGCGATTGTCAGATTGTCGGACGAACCGACCTATATGAAATAAATATCGCACTTTGTAAGCTAGACAAAAAATAATAATAATAATAATAATTCTAACTTTCGTTCGTTCTGGGTCAGAAAAATGCGAAAGTTTATTCATGGTTATGGTAGCGTGCGTTCCTTTCACTTGGGAAGAAAACGAGAAAAAACTTGAACGACTGATTTTTGGTCAAACAAACCTGAATAAGATAAATATTAGACTTTCTAAGCAAGACACAAAAAGAAATTCAAATGTTTGGTCGTTCTGCGTCACGAAAATGCAAAAGTGAATTTTACGGTAACATGCGTTCTTTTCGAATGGAGGAAAACATGAAAAGATTTGAATGTCTGATTTTCGCCCGAACCAACATGAATGAAATAAATATCGAACTTTCTGTGCTAGACCAATTTTTTTTTTTTTTTAAAAAAAAGACTTGCAAATTTTCAGCTGTTTTGGTTCACGAAAATACAAGAGTTCTTCTAAGGTTTCAACGGGTTTTCATTTGGGGTTTCAATGGGTGTTATTTGGGGTTTCAACAAGGTTTCATTTGAGCTTTCAATGGGGTTTTGAGGTTTTAGCGGTGCTTTTTGGGGTATCAACGTTGATATTTGTATCACAAACATTCAAAAATGCAAATGTTCATTTATGCTTACAGTAGCATGCGTTATTTTCTAAGGGAGGACATTGACCTTATAGTCACGAAAGGAGGGAGATGGTGTAGCTATTAAACCATCTCTAGAAGCCCAATCCCTGTAAAGAAAAACTGTATATAGGGTTCATAAAATATGGGGGGTATTACAATAGGTATAAAAATATATTCTCGGTAAAGAGAGTTTCTGGGTTAACTCGTAAAGGGTTCTTTTCTATAAGGGCATTCAAGGTTAGAGTTCCAAACCGGTTTGGTTTCACAACCCGGAGCGGCCCAATATTTGTTTCTAACCGGTCCAATTACTTTTGGCCTAGCTGCCAAGGCCGGCCCACTCTCAAACTAATTGGATTCTACCCGTTTCAACTGAATAGGCCAACCAGGTAAATTCCTACAACCCGGTCTAAATAGTCAACCCGGTTCACCAAGTTAGGCCCAGGTCAAATCATTTTCAGGTCTGATCATATTCAATGGTCCATGGATTTTGGTCTATTTCGACCCAATCAAACCGGCTCAATCAAGCCTATCCTATAAGGCTCCAATCAGAGTCTCAACTCCATCCCCAGCAGCCACTATCGGCAACTAGCGGCTGCCGCCCTCCGCCTTCACCTATATATATATATATATATATATATATATATATATATATATATATATATATATATTCCTTTATTTTTCCAACATCAATTTTATACATTGAGTTTGAGAGAGGACGTTAGAATATTTTATATTATTGTCTTTCCTATTAGGGTTTATTCCTTACCTAGGGTTCTTTGCTTATCACTTATAACCTCTCTATATATAGAGGCATTTGTAATCACACATCAATCAGACTCAGTACAATGTAGTCCATTGTTTCCTTTCGCTCTCTCTCTTCTCTCTCTCATTCTTCCGCTCTACAATATAGTCAACAATATATTTAACATGGTATCAGAGCCACTTTTTGTGGCCTTCAATGAATGTCTTTGATGTTTCCCGGCGCTCCCTCTGGCGACCTCCCTTTTCCAGTTTTCCGCACGCTGCCAAGCGGTCATTCGCTGAAAATCTCTTCCACGCCTTCATTGCAGCCTCATCTAGGAAAATTTATCCCAGATTCATGCTTGCGAGGCACATATCTACAGATCTGTGGAAGATCCGTCGTCATCATCCCTCCAATGCGCTGCCACACACCTCCACTTGTTTCTATCCGTACCTCCACACGCCGCCACTACCATTTCTGGAACTACACGCTCAGCTCCAGACGACAAATCAGACGCCTCCGAGTCCAAATCCGAAGAGATCTCAGCCGTCCAAGCTTCTACGTGCCTCCAAAAGGATTTGTTTGTCAGTCACGCACCTCCATGGTGTTCCACGCACCTCCATGCGCTAAAAGGGTCTTTCCACGCACCCTCACAGGCCAGCAGCATCTCCCACGTGCGTCCACGTGCTACACACCTTTTGGCTCGTGTGGTCCATGCGCCTGACGCGCAACAAACCCTATCTAGGGTTTGCACGTGCCTCATGTCGTTGTAGCCCCGGTGCGTGCACCGTGCTCTTCTCTTCTTCTTATGCTACCACGTGTTCGTCAGAGAGCCTACCATGTCAACCCTAGCCTCGCCACGTGTTAGATCCAAATAATAATAATAATAATAATAATTCATCCAGATCCAAGCTTTTAAATCGATTCAACGGGTTAGAACCGATCATCTCATTTGGGCTAAACCGACCCAATCAACGGTCTATGTGTTTTGGCCATTTTGGCCCATTAAATCGCCCCACTTGTCAATTTCGGTTATGTTTCACAGCCCGGAGCGGCCCACGATCCAAAGCTGGCAATCCGATCCATCAACTTGACCAAGCGGATTTCATTCCGGTTTGGTTTCACAACCCGGAGCGGCCCAATATTTGTTTCTAACCGGTCCAATTACTTTTGGCCTAGCTGCCCAAGCCGGCCCACTCTCAAACTAATTGGATTCTACCCGTTTCAACTGAATAGGCCAACCAGGTAAATTCCTACAACCCGGTCTAAACAGTCAAACCCGGTTCACCAAGTTAGGCCCAGGTCAAATCATTTTCAGGTCTGATCATATTCAATGGTCCATGGATTTTGGTCTATTTCGACCCAATCAAACCGGCTCAATCAAGCCTATCCTATAAGGCTCCAATCAGAGTCTCAACTCCATCCAATTGGCCCAAGTCCTCCAAAAGCCACTAACAGCCACTATCGGCAACTAGCGGCTGCCGTCCTCCGCCTTCAGCCTATATATATATATATATTTTCCTTTATTTTTCCAACATCACCAGCAGCCACTACCGGCAACCAGAGGCTGCCGTCCTCCGCCTTCAGCCTATATATATATATATGTTCCTTTATTTTTCCAACATCAATTTTATACATTGAGTTTGAGAGAGGACGTTAGAATATTTTATATTATTGTCTTTCCTCTTAGGGTTTATTCCTTACCTAGGGTTCTTTGCTTATCACTTATAACCTCTCTATATATAGAGGCATTTGTAATCACACATCAATCAGACTCAGTACAATGTAGTCCATTGTTTCCTTTCGCTCTCTCTCTTCTCTCTCTCATTCTTCCGCTCTACAATATAGTCAACAATATATTTAACATGGTATCAGAGCCACTTTTTGTGGCCTTCAATGAATGTCTTTGATGTTTCCGCGCTCCTCGCGACCTCCTTTTCCAGCTTTTCCGCACACGCCAAGCGTCATTCGCTGAAAATCTCTTCCACGCCTTCATTGCAGCCTCATCTAGGAAAATTTATCCCAGATTCATGCTTGCGAGGCACATATCTACAGATCTGTGGAAGATCCGTCGTCATCATCCCTCCAATGCGCTGCCACACACCTCCACTTGTTTCTATCCGTACCTCCACACGCCGCCACTACCATTTCTGGAACTACACGCTCAGCTCCAGACGACAAATCAGACGCCTCCGAGTCCAAATCCGAAGAGATCTCAGCCGTCCAAGCTTCTACGTGCCTCCAAAAGGATTTGTTTGTCAGTCACGCACCTCCATGGTGTTCCACGCACCTCCATGCGCTAAAAGGGTCTTTCCACGCACCCTCACAGGCCAGTAGCATCTCCCACGTGCGTCCACGTGCTACACACCTTTTGGCTCGTGTGGTCCATGCGCCTCACGCGCAACAAACCCTATCTAGGGTTTGCACGTGCCTCATGCTGCTGTAGCCCCTGGTGCGTGCACCAGGCTCTTCTCTTCTTCTTATGCTACCACGTGTTCGTCAGAGAGCCTACCATGTCAACCCTAGCCTCTGCCACGTGTTAGATCCAAATAATAATAATAATAATAATAATTCATCCAGATCCAAGCTTTTTAAATCAGATTCAACGGGTTAGAACCGGATCATCTCATTTGGGCTAAACCGACCCAATCAACGGTCTACAGGTTTTGGCCATTTTGGCCCATTAAATCGCCCCACTTGTCAATTTCGGTTATGTTTCACAGCCCGGAGCGGCCCACGATCCAAAGCTGGCAATCCGATCCATCAACTTGACCAAGCGGATTTCATTCCGGTTTGGTTTCACAACCCGGAGCGGCCCAATATTTGTTTCTAACCGGTCCAATTACTTTTGGCCTAGCTGCCCAAGCCGGCCCACTCTCAAACTAATTGGATTCTACCCGTTTCAACTGAATAGGCCAACCAGGTAAATTCCTACAACCCGGTCTAAACAGTCAAACCCGGTTCACCAAGTTAGGCCCAGGTCAAATCATTTTCAGGTCTGATCATATTCAATGGTCCATGGATTTTGGTCTATTTCGACCCAATCAAACCGGCTCAATCAAGCCTATCCTATAAGGCTCCAATCAGAGTCTCAACTCCATCCAATTGGCCCAAGTCCTCCAAAAGCCACTAACAGCCACTATCGGCAACTAGCGGCTGCCGTCCTCCGCCTTCAGCCTATATATATATATATATATTTTCCTTTATTTTTCCAACATCACCAGCAGCCACTACCGGCAACCAGAGGCTGCCGTCCTCCGCCTTCAGCCTATATATATATATATGTTCCTTTATTTTTCCAACATCAATTTTATACATTGAGTTTGAGAGAGGACGTTAGAATATTTTATATTATTGTCTTTCCTCTTAGGGTTTATTCCTTACCTAGGGTTCTTTGCTTATCACTTATAACCTTTCTATATATAGAGGCATTTGTAATCACACATCAATCAGACTCAGTACAATGTAGTCCATTGTTTCCTTTCGCTCTCTCTCTTCTCTCTCTCTTTCTTCCGCTCTACAATATAGTCAACAATATATTTAACATGGTATCAGAGCCACTTTTTGTGGCCTTCAATGAATGTCTTTGATGTTTCCCGGCGCTCCCTCTGGCGACCTCCCTTTTCCAGTTTTCCGCACGCTGCCAAGCGGTCATTCGCTGAAAATCTCTTCCACGCCTTCATTGCAGCCTCATCTAGGAAAATTTATCCTGATTCATGCTTGCGAGGCACAGATCTACAGATCCGTGGAAGATCCGTCGTCATCATCCCTCCAATGCGCCGCCACACACCTCCACTGTTTCTATCCGCACCTCCACACGCCGCCACTACCATTTCTCGAACTACACGCCGCCTCAGACGACAAATCGACGCCCGAGTCCAAACCAAGAGATCTCAGCCGTCCAAGCTTCTACGTGCCTCCAAAAGGATTTGTTTGTCAGTCACGCACGTCCATGGTGTTCCACGCACCTCCATGCGCTAAAAGGGTCTTTCCACGCCCCCTCACAGGCCAGCAGCATCTCCCACGTGCGTCCACGTGCTACACACCTTTTGGCTCGTGTGGTCCATGCGCCTGACGCGCAACAAACCCTATCTAGGGTTTGCACGTGCCTCATGCTGCTGTAGCCCCTGGTGCGTGCACCAGGCTCTTCTCTTCTTCTTATGCTACCACGTGTTCGTCAGAGAGCCTACCATGTCAACCCTAGCCTCTGCCACGTGTTAGATCCAAAAAATAATAATAATAATAATAATTCATCCAGATCCAAGCTCTTTAAATCAGATTCAACGGGTTAGAACCGGATCATCTCATTTGGGCTAAACCGACCCAATCAACGGTCTACAGGTTTTGGCCATTTTGGCCCATTAAATCGCCCCACTTGTCAATTTCGGTTATGTTTCACAGCCCGGAGCGGCCAACGATCCAAAGCTGGCAATCCGATGGGTTTGGGTCCACCCATCCACTTATTTGTCTGAACCAAGTGCATCACCAGATACACCAGATACATCAAACGGCCCATACACACGAAAGTCCATCTAAAAAAACGAACATCAGATACACCAGATCACCATAAAGGCATAAACCCCCTTTCCCGCGTTTTTACTTCATTTTTCCTTCTATAACCCTTCCCCTCCCCCACCTCACACAAAACCCTTACCTGAAAAAAATTGAGAATCCCATTGCTAACCAAACTCAATCTGTCTCTTAGAGAGTGAGAGCAGAAGATGATGAAGGCGAAGGCGTTCAAAGGGGCGAACGTGTTCATGTCGCGGAAGCTGGTACCGCCTGAAGTCTTCGATAAGCTTCACGACGCGCTCAAGCGAACGGCGCCGAGGTTTTCCTCTCTGTGACCCCTCGCGCCCGGCCCGACGATTACCACATCATCTCTTCCCCCGATCACGTATTCTTCACTGGAATTTTTTTTTTTTTTTTTGCTTGAGGTTTTGAGTTCAATTTCTGATATGATGAGTTGAATTCTTGTTTGCTGCAGGAGAAATTTGAGGATCTTATAGCCAAAGGCTGCAATTTACTTGGTATGGCTAGTTTTCGCATTTGTGTGTTTCTGTAATCATGGGTTTTTGATTTGTGAGATCTTTGTAGTAAACATATTCTGAATTTGCTGTGAGATTTTTACTACAGAATTACAATTTGGCCCACTAGACTGGTTATTAGAGAGGACAGAAATGGGTTGTGTTATTTGTGGAAGGAAGTTATATTGCTGTCATTTCTTTCTCTATATTTTAGATAAACAAAAAGAGGCTTTTAGATTTGATGATAGTTTAAAGACCTTTTCCTTGTGTGCTCATCGGCCCAGTTAACTGGATTGTGATTTTGGAATGTATTAGGGCATGCCGAAATGGACCATTAAGTTGAAACATGTTTCAGTTGTTTGGATCATAAACTATGTGCTGCTACTCTGTGTAAAGATTTTCTGTTGTGGTTTGCATGGTTGGGTGATTGGTTTGATTTATTGCTACGAAAAAGGGTGCAGACTTTGAAGTTCATTTGCGTGTTGGACAGGTCCTCAGTGTGTTCTTTCCTGTGCAAAAGAGCATAGAGCTTTGCCTAAACAGGGGTTCACTTGTTGCCTTGCAATGGATGGTGTCAAAGTACTTGCATCTGGTTTTGAGGCAAATGAAAAGGTACTGTGCTTGTGTTACGTGTATAGTATTTAACTTTCTATTTATAACTGCTAGAAAAGTGGCACCCATAACATACCCATTTTACTCACAAAAAGGTCTCTTGGTTATGAAATTCAAGGTGGGAAAGGTCTGGAAATTTAAGCTTTGTGTCTCTGTCTCTCTGGGCTTTGCCACACTTTCACACCTTTTGCTGTTGCTCTTTGCTTCTTTTGCACTTTTCTAGCGTTCCCAATTGGCGTGATGTTAATTTTTAGTACAGTTTGTTGTCCATCTCATTTGTTACTTTTTCAATCATTGTTACAATCTTTGGACATCCATTCTCTTAAAATGTTGTCGATTATTGTCATTTTCAATTTAGTATGTCGGTAGTTAATATCCTGCATGTCTGATTTTCTTCATTTTTCAGTTACACTGAAAGGCCTCTCTCTCTCTCTCTCTCAGAGGTTAAGATAGAGAAGTTAGTAACAGCAATGGGAGGAGTGTTGCTTCCTAAAGCATCTTTGGATGTTAGCTTTGTCATCGTGAAGAATGTGTTGGCTGCAAAATACAAGGTTTGGTACATGAAGATTTGTTCCATTCATGAAGTATACAAGAGAAACCTCTCAATTAAGGAAAAGTAAATGAATACAAACATAGACTTAAATATAGTAGCTTTTAACTCTAAAACCGATCTCTCACAATATATGAAATTCCGCGGATTACACTCTCTCCAAATACACCACATTAAGCACAAATGAGCCAACCTCTAGGCTTCTAAATTACAGCAGCTGCAAGACTGACCTCTCCAGCTAGCCAACAACTCCACCAACCTTTGGGGCATGACCCATTCCAATCCAAAAATTGATACTCACAAAGCTCTAGCCATTTCTCAGTGAAGTAGATTGGGTGGGGGGGACAAAACTATAATTAAAAAATAAAAATTTAGAGGCATTTTTAAAATTTTGGGAACACACCCCCTCCTTGATCGTAGAATTTTTTTTTTTTTTTTAGTTAACAAAATATCATTAAAAGCGTAAACGCGCCCAAGTACAATGAAGTATACAATAGAAACACCTAGCTAGTTAGAAGGGAAAAACAAACAAAAAAAAATCATGATAACTAACTAAGTACCGAAGGACAAACAAATGCAACTGTCCAAATATAAGAGTATAGAAGAAAAAAGATTCCACCTTCTCTAATGTCTTCTCGCCGTCCTTAATACTTCTATCATTCACTTCCCTCCAAAGACACTGCAAAAGGCAAGAAGGACCAATTTTCCACAGTACTGGGAGTGCAACTAACAAGTCAACTAGAGGGCTAGGCAGCTAGAAGGACTGGAAAAGGCAAATGAATTCTTTGGGGGTAAACTGTCCGTTATACGAAAACCGGTCGTTATAGTTAAGCAAGAGCTCATTACCATCATTGGACACGAAATAATTCCCACTGTTTTCTCAGCTTTTCAATATGTTATGACTTCCAAGTCAGTTTAAGGTTTAAATTCACATTAAGGCTATTGGTTAAATTTCTAAAATTGATTGTTGGTCTCATTCCCAAGATTAATGTCTTGGTTTTAGACAAGATCTCTGCCCCAATAGTTCTGATATGTTTTTCTCATGGAAAATAACCTCACAGAACAAGAATTTTAAATGATCTGACAAATCAGAAAGCCCTAGACCTATGGAATAATTGCTGTGAAGAGAGAAACTTGATGAGTTTTAATAGTATTGTTGATATGAAATTAACACGAACATATCTTTGGATATCATTAATTTTGAGTAGGCTCCTTATTTACCACCAAGAGAGGTTTTGAGATTGCATTAAGCATTAGCCTATGAACTACTCAATAGCCAATTAAATTTCAAGAGCAATTTGGTTTTTATAACAGTATATAGATTGGAAAATTTTTACCTTTTTTCTTCATTGCTTTAATTTCAAGAAAATATACTACTACATAATTTCCAGTCATAATAAACAGACTATAAATGCACATACCAACAGGATTTGCAGCAATCAGCTGCTCTTCAACTGCCCTTATAGCATCCATCAAAGCTTCAGCCTGGTTTGTGTACGACACTCGCTGCTGTGAAATCGCTGACCAAAGCAATTCGGCCATCTGCCTTGCTGTGGCCTGAGAGCCCTCAATTTTACTGAAACCACAAAATATCCAAAAAAGAAGCAAATAAAAAACAAACATATATAAATGAGCTTATAGTATCTTAAACATAGGCTAGCCTTTGTATACCATCTATGCAATTACACAAACAGTGCTGAAGATTTTACCCTTTTTTAAGGTTAAGGAAATCAATCACAAGGTGATTTCAAAACTAAGTTTCTAAGGAACAATCCTGGAACCGGGAGTGAAACCCGGTTTTTCCTTGAAGACTTAGTTTTTGAAAACTAAGATTTTAAACTGGGAACCCGAGTGAAACCCGGTGATAATGGAATACTCAAAGTTTTGACGACTGTGAGAATGGCTTGCCCGATTTAAAGAAGTTGGTGTTTAACTACATGCGCCTACAAATCTCCATATACACACTTATAAGAAGTAACAATTTGTACTGAACAATACCAAGAAGTAGTAGATCAAAGCTAAACAACTTGTGCTAAACAATACCAAGAAGTAGTAGATCAAAGCTATTTTTGTTCTGCTATTGCTAAGATCTCCCCCGTTTGGCGATATTGAAGCAAAGTGCAGCCCTAAACCAAACAGAGACCTATCCCTCACCCGACTAGTTGTCCTCTCTAAAGTGTGAAACTGTGAATGATCCATATAATTTATCTCAACAGTTCAATTGGACCAGACCAACAAAGCTTCAAGTTTTTCATAAGACCCGCTCATTTTCTGCAGAATTTCTGCAGCAAGTTGTTCTTCTAACAGGGCCATGCATTTCAAAAAAGAAAGTACATCGATCTAGGACAAAATAGAAGCAGAGGCATGAAGCGTGGAATATACATATAGTCACAATCAACACCATATATTACATAAACAGACCAAGTTAACAACTCAAAATGGGCGTGTTTTACAAAAGAAAAGTTGATCAGTTTCACCCCTGACAAACTTCACCCACCATGAAAGCAGGGTAATTAGGTTTAACTTTCTTGCAACACCACCACCTCCGGTCACAATATTGTTATTTACTCAAAACTATCCATCTTGAGCTCCATTGGAGAAATGCTTGAATGCATTCTCTAAACCATCTCCCCACCATCTTTTCTCTTTAGTTTAGAGAAGATGGTGGAGAGATGATTCAATGCATTCAAGTATATCTCAACTCCATTGCAATTTTTTTAATCTCTAGAGGTTGATGAGGGTGTGGCCAGACTGAGGAAGATTCGTGAGCATGTGAACAACTTCCCTCATAGTAGGTCTGGCAGAGCTCTCATTCTCTACACACATCATAGCTATCTTGAACAGGTGTATTACCCCCGTCAGAGGGTAACCACTGAGCCTGGGGTCTACCACTGCCAGGACTGAAGCTGCATCAGACGGCTGAGAGAGTTCCGACGTGATTTTCCTAACCCATCTCACTATATCCACACCATCGCCGAACTCCCCCACTGGCTTCCTCCCTACTATCAGCTCCAGCATCACAACACCGAAGCTGTACACGTCGCTTTTCTCGTCAACCTTCAGCGTGTAAGCACACTCTGTTGTACGGCAAAAACACTCCAATTTCAAATCAATTATTCAAAACTAACAAGTGAGACAAAAAGCAAACTCAAGTTGTATTATTATGGATGGAATCGAGAATCAAATTAACAATGAAGACGAACCTGGGGCGATGTAACCGTAGGAGCCGGCAATGGAGGACATGCACTCGGAGGCTCCGGCTTCCTGCAAGAACTTGGCGAGCCCAAAATCAGCAACGTGAGCCTCGAAATCGGAGTCCAGCAATATGTTGTTGGACTTGACGTCCCTGTGTATGATGAGCGGCGAACAGTTATGGTGAAGATAGGAGAGCCCCTTGGCAGCCTCGACGGCGATCCTATACCTCATTTCCCACTGCAAATGCGATCCCTTGGACCCATGTAACATCTCCCACAGGCTCCCGTTGGGCATGTACTCGTACAACAAAAGATTTGTGTCCTTGTTGGACACGTAACCCAACAGCCTCACGATGTTTCGGTGTTTGATTTGCCCCAGGGTTTTGATCTCCGCCGAGAACCCGTGGTCGTTCCGCCCAGTACCGCGACCCACGAGCCGTTTGATCGCCACGTTGCCGTCTGGCATTGACCCGCGGTAGACGATCCCGGCTCCTCCTTTGCCTATTATGTTCTCTTCCTTCAAACCCTCCAACACGTGCTCGGCCTTGAAATCACACCGTCGAAACGCCGTGAGCTTCCACGCGCGAGACTTCTGGTGCTTCTTTTGTCGCATCAAGTAAACCGTAACGAGGACCAGGGACAGAACCGTTTCGATTGCAATCACGGCGATTACGACCTTCCAAGCCCCGGAATTGCTACGACTCCGACCCAAAACCTGACCCGGAGTGCCCACAAAAGACGGGCAAGTGGCAGGATGTGGCGGACAGAGATTGGGGTTCCCAGCGAACGAGCTGTCATTGAAAACCAAGAATTGCCCGACGGTGGGAATTGTTCCTCGAAGATTGTTTTCCGAGAGGTCCAGCGTTGTGAGGCTCGTCATGAATTTGATTTCGTTGGGGATTACGCCTGTGAGCTGGTTTCTCGAGAAATTGAGAATGCTGAGATCCTTCAGCTTGGAAATCCCTTTGGGAATTTCACCAAACAGGTTGTTTCGACTGAAATCGGCAGAGGTTAAAGAGGTACAGCTCGAAATTGAAGCCGGAATTTCGCCGGTGAGATTGTTGGCGCTCATGTTGATCCTCGAGAGCAAGTGTAGATGAAAGATTTCCTCCGGAATCTCGCCAGTAAAACTGTTCATTTCCAGCGATAGAATCTGCAAATTCTTGAAATTTAGGAGTCCCGGAGGAATTTTCCCGGTTATTTGATTGCCGGAAAGCGTAAGAATTCCGAGCATACTCGCCGAAAACTCGAAGGAAAGCTCGCCAGAGAAGTGGTTCTCGTTGACCTCGATCTGTGTCACCAAAGGCAAGTTGAAAATCCCCGCCGGAATCGTCCCATTGAGCTGGTTCTTCCTGATTCGGATCTTCGTAAGCGACTTGCATTCGCCGAGCTCTTCAGGGATTGGTCCAAAGAAGAAATTCTCCATCAAGATCAGCATCGACAATCTCCCTCCTTTGCACAAGTCGCGAGGAATCAACCCGGTGAGATGATTGGTCCCCACGTCGAGTAGCTTGAGCTTTCCATTGCGACCCAAGTTCTCGGGAAGTTCGAGCGTGAAGTTGTTCTCCCATATTTGAAGCACTTCGAGATTCGGAAGTTCGCCGATGAAAGCCGGAACTTGACCGTACAGCTTGTTCTTGAACAAGTTGAGTAGCGTGATGTTCTTGAGCTCCGAGAAGCTCTCCGGTATCTCCCCGGTGAGTTCGTTGATTGAGAGATCCAGTGATTTCAAGCTGTGTAGACTAGAAAGCTCCGGGGGAATATAACCAGTGAGGCGGTTGATATGTAGAAACAGCGTGTCTAAGTTCTTCAACTGGCCGAGTGTCGGGGGAATCTCACCGTGGAGGTTACAGCTCGCCATGTCGAGGAGTTGAAGCGAGCTGAGCGATCCCAGCTCCGGCGGAATACCCCCTTCGAAAGAGTTGTAGTACCCTAAATACATATATTTGAGGTTCTTTAACCGAGCTAAATTAGCCGGAATTTTGCCCGTAAGTGTGTTTCCGTTCAAGCCAAGGAACTCGAGGCTCTGAATCTCCGAGTAACTCTCCGGAATTGGACCCGAAAAGAAGTTCCCACCGAGACAAAGGTGTCTAAGGTTTTTCAACTTCACCAGCTCCGTCGGAAGAGGCCCAGAAAAGTTATTGTTGTACGTGTCGAGAACCTCGAGCTCTGTCATTCCAAGAGTGATTTTTCCTGGAAAATTGCCGGTGAAGACGTTGTTGGAGATGTTGAGTATCTTGAGCGACGTGAGCTTCTCTATCTCCTTCGGAAGTCTCCCCGTGAGATTGTCGTCGGAGATCGTTAGGTTCACCAGCCTCTCCAACAACCCAATCTCCGGCGGCAGAAAACCGTAGAGAGCAGTAGAAGTCAGGTTGAGAGAAACAACCCGTGAGTCCTTGTCGCACGAAACTCCGGAGAAGGAGCAATGGGCTGTTGGCGACGAAGAGTTCCAGTCCTTCAGGCCTGAACCTTTGAGCCCAGTCATGGCCGACTTGAGCTTCAGCAGCACTTCAAGATCACTACCATTTGTCTTGCACGCTGAGAAAAGCAGGAAAACCAAAGCAATGTGAACAAGCTGAAGAGAACACGTGAAAGAGATGCTCATGGGCCTCATCTCTCCCTCTTTCTCTCCGTGTTTCTTTCACTCACGGGGTTCTTTCTCTCTCTGTTTTTTTTTTTCCACAAATAGGACTGTGGAGAGCTTTATAAAAGTAGCACTGAAGCTCTGGGATGCTCGTAAAAGGAGAATCGAACTCTCCAGGTCCTTACGTATCAAACTTGGAATGAATAAACAATTTGAAGATTGCGAAAAAGGGAGAGAGAGGTTGCATGAGGGTTACGATACGGATTTGACGGAGTTTGGCGTTGATGGTACTCATCTCGATGGTGTGTTTTCGACGGCGAGACCTGTCAGGTTTGAATGACAGGGCATGGCCTCTCGGTCAGTTCCACCAGTTTTGAATCGGCTCTTCCAAATTTCGGATAAGTTATAAAAATTGCCACCGGATGCAAATATAAGCCATTGGATGCATCTAATGGCTTATAATAAGACACCTATAAAAAGGTGCATGGCATATTCCGAGGTTAAATTTTTTTCCCCTCCAAAACTTGCTTCTTCCTCCTTCCTTTGCTTCTTCCTTTTTCATCTCTTCCAAGAGAGAAAAAAAAAAAAAACCAGAAAAGCTTTTGCAACATTTTTCCCTCCAAAACTTGCTTCTTCCTTCTTCGATCCTTTGCTTCTTCCTTTTTCATCTCTACCAGGAGAGAAAAAAAAAAAAACAAGAAAAGCCTTTGCAACTTTTTTCCCTCCAAAACTTGCTTCTTCCTTCTTCGATCCTTTGCTTCTTCCTTTTTCATCTCTTCCAGGAGAGAAAAAAAAAAAAAAAACCAGAAAAGCTTTTGCAACTGTTTCGGACCACAACTGGTGTGGCTCTGTTCATATCCAAAAACTGAGAAAAACTTCGACTAAGCAGGGATCACACTACCGAACTGGTAATCCTGTTTTGAGTTCTTTGTCCATTTTTGCAGTTCATTTTGGTCTTTTAGTGGGTTTGTTGTATAGGGGATTGGGGTTGTTATACTGCTATTTGTTATTTGTTGTCCCTGAAGCAGATAATATCTTTATAACAAAAACAGTGAAGACTTCTACGAAATAATCTCATATTGTTGCTCTATTGCTTAAAAAAAAAAAAAAAAAGTTGTGGTGCAGACTTTATATAAGGATTTTAGTATTTTACTTTTTTTTTTTTTTTTTTTCAATATATTACTTTTTTGTTTTTAAAAGACACTTTAAACTAAACCTAAGAGTAAGACCCGAAAAAAATAAAAAATAAAAACCTTAGAGCCTGCAGTCAAGTGCTAATGTGTGTATATATTATCTTTGTATGGAAGTTTAAATCTTCCAACAAAAAGTAATGTCTTGTTTGACTTATATAATTTTATTTCTTGTTTGTTGATGACAGAAATATACTTTTGTAACAAAAAAAAAATGGATAGCATTATGGACGAGTCCCTTCAAAATATGAGTACTCAAATAGATTGGACACCTAAAGTTGATATGAAATTTAATACCCTAGAAGATGCATGGGAGCATTGAAAAAATTATGGAAAGCAAATGGGTTTTGGAGTGAGAAAAAAATTTATAAATAAAAGTAAGTCAGATGGAAAAGTAACATCGAGAGGAGAAGAGAGGGGAAAAATTTGCAAAAGTGTTGGCTGGCAATTTTTATAACATTGCAGGGATCCTGATCCAAAACGTCAGGGTTTTGTATCAATGAAGTTGGCACTACGGAATATATATATATATATATATATATATATATATATAGTCGTTCAAATCATTCAAGATTTTGAAGTAACAAATCGGTAGAGTACAGCCCTAAGACTAGCTCGGCATGTGTTGGGTATTTGTAATAGAAAGAGAGGTAAAAGAAGGACTGCATTTCCTCCATTACTGCCCGTCAGAAAATCTTTAACAGCTTTATTATCTGTTCTGACAGCTTTATTATCTGTAATTAGCTAAAAGTTCCTTTTCAAATATGATGTCATTCTGTTCATTTGTTTTAAATTTTCCAGAATTATAACCACAAATCAATTCTTCCTTTTGAAGTTTAGGCCATTAAGTTTGCCCCCAAAAAGCCTCTCTCTTTCCAAAGGGAACCAAAGCAATTAACAAGTGGTAGTGTACTACTATATATGCGCAGAGAAGAGAAAGTAGAGAGATCGCGCGCAGAAATGGATTGGGACGATGATATTGATGGGTGGCCGTGGAGTGCAGAAGAACTGGATTCCTTTGAAAGAGACGCCTTCCAGAAGATCGCTCAATCTAAGGTTCAATTCTCTATTTGCTCTTACCAAATCTTTACCTATGTGAGACTTGCTTGCGTTTAAGTATCTATTTTTTTTTTCCTTAATGGCTTGTTTGGATGGCACTTAGAAAGATTTTATTTTTCTCTTTCTACGCAGCTTTTGAAAAATGTAAATATGTATATTTCTTTTACATTTAATTTCAGGTTGAAGCTTTGTCTTCTGGGTCCAGGGCATTGCCCTCATCAATCACAACCAAAGTGAACACTGGTTAGCGACTCTCTTAAATTAATTTTCTTTCTTTTGGTTTGTTTTGTTCCATTTATGTGGCTTGCAGCTTCTCCAAATTATCTGCTATTTTCCCAAAGCCCCGAGGTCCCTACTCAGATTCAAAAGTATTTCTTTGCAATCACTAACATAAAAACACAGATTAAAGAATCAGTTCTTCAGATTCGTTTGTTAAACAACACCCCCACACTATGACACTGTTCACTTGTTAAAATAAAAATAAAAATAATGATCGATATAGAAAATGAAAAAGTAATATTGGATAGTAGCAAATTTTGTTTTGTATTGATTTTTTTATTTGAATAATAATAAAAAGTAAATGATGTGATATAAAAAATGAATAATTTGATATACAAATAATTTTTTTTTTTTAAAAAAAAAGAAAATGAAGTGAATAGTGTGGTGGAATATGACGAGTTTAACAAACAAGGCCTGCATGTGTCTTTTCCCAAATAGACACCTTCTCGCCCCGGGGAACTCTACTGGCTGTGACCAAAAGGTCTGCTCCTTTTGTTCTTTTCTCCCTCTGTCTCACCACCAATCCAGTTTGTCCAGTGGTGGGACCATAATCAAACGCACTATACGGCCCTTCCATTCTGGTGCACTTCGCGCTAGATTTCATTATCCACCCATTGCTGCACGGTTCAATCTCTCCGGGGAAATCCCACAAAAAGAGATCGTTAAGTCGAGAATTCTCAGTATTCTTAATATTCTGTTCATTTGTTACTCCTTGTGAGTGTGTTTAAGTTTTCATCTTATGTTTAATGACCAAAAGAGATGAGGTATTGCAATACTAACCAATCGCATTTAGAAGGTGAAGTCACTAGCTCTAATAAGAAGAATCCAGAGGACATGCAGTCTGGTTTTATTGATAAATCCATGGTATCTGTTTTCAGCTCTTCGAGGGAGGTAACGTCAAGTTTAAGCAACTCAGTTATGAATCTTGTATCCAGATTTTGATGGTTCGCATGATCTAATATTGTTTTCCATGGGCAGGTTATTGATGGTAATACTCCTTCAAGTTCTGTGCTGCTTGAAGATCGTTTAGATCTAAACCATTGGCTTCCATCTGATATATGCAATATCTATAGAAAGAGAGGAATTTTGAAATTGTATCCTTGGCAGGTAACTTTAAGCTTTTGATGAAGCCATGGCTCTGATTGCTATTAAATGAAATGATTTTGCAATTGATATGAAATTATTTGTGGTTTTAAATGGTTGCTGCAAGTGGTCAACTTGGACATAACATATGATTAGTTTTTTCTTCTGCCTTGAGCTAATATATGTCTCTTATTGTTGCATCTCTTTTTGTGCTTTTCAATTGATTTTACTATTTATGACATGTGCTTTAGTATCATGTTGTAAGTTTAAAGCTATGTAGCAAGGATACTTCTATATGGGAGCTCATCTTATGTGTATCAGATATAGACACTTCTTCGATACTCTTCAGTAAATATCATATTTAACAATTTAAAATTTGGATGAGTATTTGATACTTTTTTGGATACTTTTGACACTTATTAGATTCACCTTTAATGTTATGATACATTAATTACCACTCTTATATTAAAATAGGTGTTGCAATTGTATGTAAAAACATAGGAAGGATTTATGACCTAGGTTCACACTAGTGTTTGACTTACAAATGCTTGTGTGGTTAAACTTTTATAAGTTGCACCTATAGATCTGCTCCTTTTGTCCCGGTTTACATACTGTGCTTTCTTTTTTGGAATGTACCAAAAAAATGCCCACTTTCTATAAAGTGGAAATTCTTACTTTTTCGATTTGTCTTTTACCACTAAGCCTTGAGGTCAGGTTATGACTCAAACCATCTTGAGGGATCGACTATGAATTCCCCGTTTACGGGCCTGTATAGGCCCATTCTAATTGGTGCTTCAGCGGGTAAAGTACTATTATGGTTACACTTAGGTAGATATTTCAATCTTTGGTTGCACCCCTTACCCTTTATACTTAAAAAAAAAAAAGTCATACTATTTCAAACTAGCACATATAAATTGAGACAAAGAGATTATGGGTATGTTTGTTAATGTGTTTTGGGGGTATTTTTTGTTTTTGGTTTGAGAAGTGTTATGATGTGACATAAAAGTGAAAAAAGGTTTTTGTGTTTTGATGAACATTTTGTGTTTTTGGTTGTTTGGTAATGTCTTTGACTTGAAAATAGAAACCAAAGTTGTTAGCAAACATGGTCATGTATTTTTTTTTTTTTGATAAATAATCACAAATATCATTAAAAGTGTTAGGCATCCTAAGTGCACAAGAAGTATACAAAAGGAGAAAGAAGAAGCAAAAAGAATAAGGAAAACCTAGTCAAAGAAACCCACAAAAGCCCATAAGGAGAAAACTGCAACAAAACTACAGAACACCCCATAAACTGCACAAAGTGTGTAAAGCACTATTCTTCCCTCGATCAACCCTCTCACAAACTAGGAGCGCAACCTAGGCTTCAACATAACACTGAATGAACCTTCTTGCCTTTACCACGGCTTGAGCAATCACGTCTTGCATCAAAGTTTATGGAGCATTCCAAATTTCTTAGCTCCCTATTACCTTTCGTACCACGTCTAAAAGGAGTAGCCAAAACCTCAAGATGGTGTTCCTCTCCAAGAACATGGCCTATGTATTTCATATTTGCAGCATTCCCGGTTTATATAGCCTTTTCTTTTCAGTATTGACTGTACTGTTGTATATGTATCATATGGGATTAAAATTAGGTACCTATATCCCTGCTTCCTAGGTTTAAAGTATAACCTACATACTTTTCCATTTTTCAGGTTGAGTGCCTTCAGATGAATGGTGTTTTACAGAGAAGAAATCTAGTATATTGTGCATCTACAAGGTATTTTCCCTTCTATTTGGAATTCATCTTAAATTTTGTGTCATACAATCCTCTCTTAGTCCTTGTGGTTACCTTTCTTTTTTTTAAAAAAAAAAAAAAAATTCTTTTTCTTATTCTTATAGTTCTTCAAACCTATGTGAATAAATCAATATAGATGAAACTCCTTGTATGGTCCACGTAATTAGATATTGAGAAATCACAGCTAGCTAAGAAAGTTTTCATGTAGAAATCATTGGTGATTCTCTCTTTGCTATATTCTTGATTAGGCCAATGAGCAATTTAAAGCTTCTAGTCATTATTTTTATTTCGTTAACATATACCTGATTATTTCTTAATGAATTTGAGTGTGTTTATGTTAATTTTGTTTATGTTATAATTACACTTTGTTTTTGATTCAAATATACTTGTTCACTTCCAATTGCTAGTTTTTTTTATTTTTATTTTTTAAAATTTGTTTAACCTTGTATCATTGGCAGTTTTAATCCATATCTACCAGAAATTTATGTTTTATTACAAGCTTTTGTTTTTCTTTTTGTGTATTTTTTTTTTATTTTAGATTTTTATATTTGGTATACTGAGGATGTATGTGTTGTTTAAAATTGCTTCCTTTGCCACAGTGCTGGTAAAAGTTTTGTTGCAGAAATTTTAATGTTGCGGCGGGTCATATCAACCCGAAAAATAGCACTACTTGTGCTTCCTTATGTATCAATCTGTACAGAAAAGGTGCTTCACCATATATATATATATATATATATATATATATATATATATATATATATATTTTAATTGAAATTGAATCAAGCAGATATTAATTACAGTTTCCTTAATTTATATGCATTTGTTGTCTCTGTCCTAATGGGTGCAGGCAGAACATCTGGAGGTTCTTCTTGAACCACTTGGGAAACATATTTTTCGTTGTTATGGTAACCAATTTGGTGGAACACTTCCAAACGATGCTTCTGTCGCTGTTTGCACAATAGAGAAGGCAAACTCTCTAATAAACAGATTGCTTGAAGAGGGCCGCCTCTCTGAAATTGGAATTATTGTGATTGATGAACTACACATGGTATTTTAGTCCAACCTTGTGGTGGGGTTTTTAAATAACAAATTTTTTTTTAATTTTTTTTTTTTTTAAAGATCTATTGCATGTTTTACTTTATTATTATTATTATTTTTTTTGTACTTTGTTTTATCTTCCAAAGGCCTTTTTCCGTTTAGTTTTTGTGTTTTAGGCTTTAGGGTTTTGCTCTTTGATTGAGTTACATGGTACGTTCTCATGCTTATATTCATTAACAAAGTTGTTGATCCCGTATGGGTTATCTTTGGAACTTATCTTGACAAAGCTTCGCTATGCAACTAGTGAAGCCAATTCGAGTCAAGCAGTGGTAAGGTGACGACCGCTCATGGTCCGCAAATTGTTGGAATGGGTGCTACCGTGCCAAATGTGGCAGCAGTTGCTAATTGGCTTCAAGTAAGTGGAACTATAAACCATTACTCATTATTGTCGTTCACTTTAATGTAAAGATTTGCTAGTGGCCAATGAGCTCTCCCCTCCCACGTTTCTTCTTCTTTGCTCAAGAAAATTCTCGTTCCACTATAGCTACCTTCTTGGTCCTTGAGCTATTCGTTGGTGTCAGAGCATTGTTCAATGGTGGTTGGGCTGAAGCTCTTCGAAGCATTGTCCTGTTACAGATAATGCAAACACCGAAATAATCATGCACAATGGAAATTAAAACATTACAACAACACCAAAACTTGTTGACGAAGTGGAAAACCTTTTGAACCAATCATAAAATGGAAAAACACTCTGGGGTAGCCAAACCTGAGAAATCACTATACGAAGATTTAGATTACAAACAGTAGAAAATACTTACAACCCTTTAGAAGCTCCAGGCTTTGTAAGAACAACAATCTCACTTGCTTGTTTCCCAGCCGACCATTTTCATGGAGTGCATTTCCTCACTGACAAGAGAAAGGACAGAGTTACAAAAAAACAACTTAAGCTAGCTCCCTTAACCCTATGGTTTTAAACAACAAACTTATCACAAGTCATTTTGCATTGAATACGGCCAAACTAAAACTAACAATTTTTATAAATGTTGAGTATTTTATGCACAATGTGATGAAACATTTTTTAAAAGGAAAACCAGGTCACTTCTAGCATTATGAATGATGAAATGTTTTGTGCATGAAAAGTACGCTGTGGATTGAGTTTACAATTGTTGATTTCAAGATAAATGCATGCTATGCTTTAAATGATTATTTTGCCATGTTATTGTAGAAAATGATGTTATACATAAGGTTTCTAAGTAGTATGTATAAATGAAATGAAATGAAAGGAAAGGCCTATGCGTTCTATGTAAAATGTTATGAAAATAAAATGGAATGATAATAATCTCAAGGGGTTGGCTCAAGTGTTAAAGGCCTTGGTTTTGGTGGTGTTTCCATTAGTCTAAGGTTCGAATCCCCTTGGGTGCAAATAATTTCATGGTGCCAGCCCGTCGGCGAAGCCAGATCATTTCCCACTCCGTGTGGAGGGGGAGTTTTACACGGGTCTGAGGTTTATCCGACAGGGGCGGGTACACGAAGTGGTCTTACCTTGAAGAGGTTCTTTGTTATAAAAAAAAGGGAAGATACACTTTAGCCCTTTGAACTATCACTCTTTTTGCACTTATATCTCCAAACTTTTAAAAATTGACATTAGGGCTTCCCATACTATCACCGTGTGTCGAAGTAGATACTTTTGTATTTTTCTTCCCAAAATACCCTTAAATTTATTAAGAAATAATCATTTAAAAAATAAAAATAAAATTTGGGTGGCCCTTTTCATATTAGCCCCTTAATCCTCAATGTCACTTTTTAAAGTTAAAAGATTGCAAAATGAGTGATAGTTTAGGGGCCTAAGTATATTTTCAAAAAAAAAAAGAAGGGAAAGATAAGTAATAACAATTGATGAAGTGATGGAGTTTATGAAAGGAATGTATACAATATAGTAATTGATGATGATGATGTTTTCGAAAGTATGTCTATGAAATTTAGGTTTCCCAAAAGGTGACTATGAAAGCTATGTTTATGAAAATTTTTCCCGAAAGAAATGATTAGTCAAATGATTTTTTATTAAAAATTTTCAATAAAGTGTAATCTTTTATGGAAGGAATGATTTTTAGCAAAGCGATTTTCTTGATATCAGTAAAATGATATTTGTTACGAAAGAAGTATTTCTGGAAAATGTTGTATTGGAATTGGCAAATGTTGTTTTTATATATAAATGATTATGGTTATTATATGAAATGTTCACATAGTTACACAACAGAACCAGCTTACTTGCTTACTGAGTCGTTGACTCATCCTCCCACCTGTAAATGTTATTTATAGAGTAAAGGAAAATGGTGCCAAAAAGCAGGATAGAGAAGAAAATGATTTGGAGTTCAAGTTAATGAAATTGTAAGTCAACAAAATGATATGCAATGTTTAATTAATTCATTATAATTGCTATGTAATGCTTATTGGTTATACAAGTTATGATTGTGTTATTATTTTGAGTAATAGAACTTTGGTGCAACAATGTGTTTGTGGCTATAATTTGGGACGAAAAAAAGTTACAACAAATTCTGCAGTGTGTACGATTAGCCCCGCTCAAATGCAAACAATGTAGAGTGACAAAGTAAAGTAGTGGCGCTCCAGATGATTATAATAGGTATAATTATTGGGGGCGTTATAGGAGGTGTTGAGGGTGCTAAAGGAGATGTTCTCGTGGGTGTCGAATGTGGATTCTGATGTAAACTCAATTTCGAGTTGACACGAGATTTCCAACTTCGCACAAAAAATCTTGGGTAACTGTTTTCCAATTTCAACAACCCTCGAGTTGGAATTTGGAAACAACCAAATTCTGCTCCGAAGGTTCGGTAACCAACACTACCTGCAGTGCAAGTTTCAACTGATATATGTTGGTGTTTTCCAACAAGTGTTTGAGTTTTCTAGAGTGTTTCAGTTGGATATTGTTTGCCTGTGATATTTCGATTGATTTTGGTGGTTTCCAATTACTACTCGGCTAGCTTGGTGGGTTCTGGTGCTGTTTCGGTGGTTTCTGGTGAGTTTTGACGGATTCTATTGATTTTTGGTCTATTTTAGGGGTGTTTTTTGATTTCGGCCAGTTCAAGCTGGCTTCCAGCAAGTTTTGTTGTGTTTTCTGCCTGTTTGGTGATATTTTGGTCAGTTCAACTTGTGTTTCGGCGGGTTCAACTTGTTTTTAACTAGTTTGATGATATTTCGGTTGGTTTAGTGTTGTTGTGACCTATTCCGTTTATTTTTCGGCCGGTTTGGTGATATTTCGGCTTGTTTATTTTGTTTTTCGAACGTTTCCATGGTTTTTTTGTTTTTTTCATCCAATTTGATGGTATTGCAGTATAAAGACAAACTTGTAGTTGTATTTGCAAAGTCTTTGTATCAGTAATAGTTCTCATGTTCCAAGATGGAGCTTATATGATGTAATCGCTCAAGGGTGAGTGTTAGAAAAAGGGACAAGTGTCCTTATTCTCTAAAAAGTGGTGAGTTGTCTTCGTGAGGTGCCCTTATTCTAGAATATTGTATTAGTTCCTATATGTATATCGTTGAATGGCGTGGGCTAGATGTGTCTTGAGCTCTCTCTCTTTTGTGAAACATGCTAATCTTGATAGTTTCCACTTGCATCTATGGTTCATTTATCATTAAATATTTTTTCCTTCAATTTATATCAATGTTCTTGCTAGTTAATGGTGATTAAATTATTGTGGCATCTACTTTTCACATCTTGCCTTGGGGAAGGATATTAAACATTGCCACATAGTTGCCGTAGCATTCTTGTGTGGTTGTTTAACCTAAGATCTATTTTTCCCAACTCTGCATGCAGGCAGTATTATACTAGACAGATTTTCGACCAGTTCCATTAGAAGAATATATTAAAGTTGGTAACACTATTTATAACAAAAAAAAAGGACATTGTGAGAACAATCCCTAAACAATATGATCTTTGTGGTAAAGATCCAGATCATATTGTCGAACTATGTAATGAGGTAGGGACCTCTTGTGATGCAAGGCTGTTTTTGGGTATTATCTTGAATTTGAACAATTATAAGCTAAGGGAATGTATTTCAGGTTGTTCAAGAGGGTCATAAAGTGTTGATATTTTGCTCTAGCTGAAAGGGATGTGAATCAACTGCAATGCATGTTTCAAAGTTCCTCAAAAGATTTTCTGTTAATGTTCATAATGATGAAAGTGAGTTCGTTGATATTACTTCAGCTATTGACGCCTTGCGAAGGTGTCTCGCTGGATCGATCCTATATTAGAAGAAACGTGCCTTTCGGTGTTGCCTATCACCATGCTGGCCTCATGGTATTTATTTGTTTCTTAATTTATCTATCTTGTTGGGGTTATTTATTTCATTTTGCCATGGTATGTTCTTGCTTACTTTCTTAATCTTTTGATTGTCTTAAAGCATTTTCTATTGTTCACTTATTGATCGTTGATACTTATGAGACTTCCTTACTTTTAAAAGTTTGGTGTTCATTTGTTTTTTCGTAGGTTGAGGAAAGAGAGATTGTTGAAACTCGCTATCGCAGGGCCTTTTACGTGTCTTAACGCTACATCTACCTTAGCCATCAAGTTAACTCGCCACTAGGAGGGTTATTTTTCGAGAACCCAAGATCGGTTGTGATTTTATTGATGGAACAAGGTACAGACAAATGGCTGGTCGGGCTAGTCGAACTGGAATAGATACACAGGGGGAAAGTGTATGTTTACTTGGTTCCTTTTTTATTTTATTTTTTAATTTTAGTCGGGGTACCTCTTATATCCGTGTTTTATGGGATGATTGTTGATTGATCATGTTATTTTTAGTTTTTAATGTCAAATTAATGCTTTTTATTATCTTTATTTCCTATTATATATAAAATCTCTCTCTCTCTCTCTTTTATATTTTATGTTTGGTGTATTTCATTGAGGATATAAGTCACTGCTATTATATTATTATGTTGATTTTTTTCCTAATAATTTTAACCTAACCAGGTATTAATTTGCAAACCAGACGAGATCAATAGAATTATGGGCCTTCTTAATGAAAGCTGTCCACCTTTGCATTCTTGTCTATCTGAAGATATTAATGGAATGACTCATGCTATTTTAGATGTTGTGGCTGGTGGAATTGTCCAAACAGCTCGAGATATTCTTCGATATGTTAGGTGTACTCTTCTGAATTCCACCAAACCATTTGAATATGTGGAGAAATCAGCCCGTAAATCTCTTGAATGGTTGTGCCACAGAAAATTTCTCGAATGGAATGAAGATCTTGAGTTATACAAGACCACACCATTTGGAGGTGCAGCTTTTGGCAATTCTCTCACTTTAAGAATCACTTGTAAAAGATTGCACCTTCTATTTTTATTATAGCATATTTAATTTCTTAACCTATTGTTTTACTGTGTAAGACGTAAGCAATCTTGGTTTGAGTTGTTGAAAAACAATTTTTTGTTGAGATTGACTATGAACTTTTGTTTGGTTTCCTAGATTGTTTTGGATGATCTTTCAAGGGCAAGAGAAGGATTTGTTCTTGCATCTGATTTGCATTTAGTTTACCTAGTAACACCAATTAGCATTGATGTTGAGCTAGATTGGCAACTGTACTTCAAAAGGTTCATGGAATTACCTGCTATTGACCAAGTAATTCTACTTCGTATTTTAGTGGCTTCTGTGATTCCAAATGAGCATTATTAACCACTCTTTCTTGCTTTATCTTTGGATCTTCTGCTTCTTATTGAATACTGCCTTCTGCGATTCTGAATGAGTACTTCATTATGAACCAACCTTTTGTGGTTAATAGTTTGGAATATTATTAGAGATTTTTTGGAGTTCCATTGGTTGCTTTGTGAGAGAAGGGACTCTTCCTAGCAGCCCTTGGGGGCAAGGCTCGAGTTCTACTATGATTTTGTTTTATGCTTCCATTTTCAGCATTATAGAAAGTTGACCTCAAGGGCCGATTGGCGTCATGAATGCCATTAGGAGTTTGAAACTTTGATCTTTTTAATTGGATTTCTCTTGGCCCATTATCAAATTGTTGATATTTGTAGGAGCAGTTATAGATTTACCAAATGGTAGAAATAAATATGTAGTAGGTTTCTTTCTTCATTAATACATCATGTTTGTACCTCATTGATATTGAAATTGAACCAATAACTTTTACAAAATTTTAATGCGATTTATTCCCCGCCTATAGTTTTCATTTTTTCATTCAAAAGTTATAATTAATAATCATGTGTATGCAGTTCTGTGTGGATCTTAATATTTTGAATCAATTTCTTTCCTTTCCCTAATGCATAAAATGCAGTTAGTTGGCAACCGAGTTGGAGTAGTAGAACCGTTTCTGATGAGCATGGCATATGGAACAACTGTGCACAATGATCAAACACTTCGAGTGTGTAAACGTTTCTATGTTGCACTCATCTTATCAAGACTAGTGCAGGTGACTTTCTAATACATTTCTTAATTTTCCTCAATCTTTGTACATAACCAACCACAATATTATATATTGCATGCTTTTTTATGGAATGAATATCCTCAATGTGACTATGACTTGGGGTAACTTGCAATCCTATCTTCTAGTCTATCTTCCCAGCTTTTATATGGATTGCGTATCTATTGGTTTCGCCACCTAGATATGACTCCAGTTCCTCTTTATATGGGGGCTTTGTTCATACAT
The DNA here is from genome assembly GCA_016403345.1 of Corylus heterophylla. Taxonomy (NCBI): domain Eukaryota; kingdom Viridiplantae; phylum Streptophyta; class Magnoliopsida; order Fagales; family Betulaceae; genus Corylus; species Corylus heterophylla. The sequence goes on from JADOBO010000032.1 coordinate 103,470, forward strand.
GATTTGTTTTTGTTTTTGTGTTTTTTTTGGGTTCCCTGCCTTGCTTACATTTTCTCAAATCCGGGATGAAGGAAGTTCCTGTGGCTGAGGTTTGTGAAGCTTTTAAAGTGGCTAGAGGAGTGGTTCAAGCCTTGCAAGAGAAGGCCGGAAGGTTTGCATCTATGGTTTCTGTGTTCTGTGAAAGGCTTGGATGGCATGATCTCGAAGGTTTAGTTGCCAAATTCCAAAATCGCGTTTCATTCGGAGTGAGAGCAGAAATTGTAGAACTTACTACCATTCCATATGTTAAGGTACTTCTATAAGTGAAATGCCTTTCCGTTGATGTCTTGAGGAGAACCTCACCAGTGGCTTCTGTAATAATCTAGGATGGGTTGTTTCTTTTATTTGGCCTTTGGAGCTTTCTGTAAGTATTGAGGGATTGACTGTTTCTATCATTTGACTTTAGGGTTCTAGAGCAAGAGCACTCTACAAAGCTGGCTTGCGTACACCTCTCGCAATTGTAGAAGCTTCCGTTCCTGAAATTGTCAGAGCTCTTTTTGAATCTTCTTCATGGGCTGGACAAGGTGATACTTTAGAGATTTTTCGTATATGACTTTGGTTAATATTTATAATTACAAGTGATGCATTGGAATATCTTTGTTCTCTCCTAAATTTCAAACCAAGAATGTTCTAGACAATAAACCGTATTTGATTTTGGGTATTAATGCTTAACATAGCTGTCAGAGACGCTAATCAAAACTCTAAAAAACATTACTTTCATGATTATTGTCAGCCTTTTTCACATGTAGAAAGCAAGTATAATCTTGGTATTCTATCATGACAACGGTCTTTAGATGCTATTGCACTTTTAAGTCTTTCTTTGAAGGAGTAGATGATTTAGACTCCCCACATTTCTTACACAAACAGCACCACTAGACCACAATAACGTTCATTTTCAGTTAATTATCCAAAATTCAGATTTTCTCTAAAGCTAAAGTCCACGCAAAGAACACCATTCTCGAGGCTCCAAGGAATGTAATAAATAAAAAGACAGTACGCAAAGATTTTTGTTGATGAATTTTTGAAGAACTCTTCAAAAAAAAAAAAACACTCTAGGAGTAGTCAGCCACCAACAAATTCCTATATAAAAAAAGTTTTACAACCTATTTAAGTACGCACAAAACTTTTGTAGACTCAAAGCTAGGCATGCAATCCCACAAGCGACACACTTGATCTTTGCTCCAAAGTGGCTCCAGAACATTAGCTTTCTTCTATAGTGACCTTCCATGAACGAACTCATTCAATCTTCGAAACTCCAGTTCTGATGAACTCACTTGCCAAACCCCAACTATCAGAAGAGGATTTAAAATTTTATTGTGGTTTGGGAACAAGGAGAGAAGCAAGAATGAAAGTTTAGGTTCAAGAAGAAAATTAGGTTTTTCTTTATTGTTTCAAGATTACCTCTCCTTTCCTCAAAAGTTGTGCAATACCAGTTTATTTGGGTAGGGCAAAATATGGTCATTAAATAGGAAATCCAATTTAAAAAGAATTAAATTTTCGTAAACTTGCTTGAGTAGCTGACACGCGATGGTCGAGCAAAGTTTCTGTTTTTGTCTGGTGTAACCTCTGAACTTGCACGCTCGAGCGTGTCTTCATAGTGTGCAAGTTTGAACCCAATTTTGAATCGGACTAAACTCTAACTCAACTACTATTCAATTAAATCCCAATTGACCTGACACTAGGATTTGCCAATTCAAATACAAAACCTAACAAGGTCAACATTTGCGAAAACATGAACATGCATAGAGTTGACTTCTTACATATAAAAAAAAATGAAATGGTTAAGGAAATTGGAAGCTTATCTTGAATTTCTACCCTGATATTTTTGAAGAGAGGACGGAGGTAAATTTATTTTACTCATTTACAATGCTTTAGTCTTGCTTTGTAATCTTTGCACCCAATATACAAGTGGGAGGTTACTTTGTCCAGGTTGATCTAAAGGACAAGTGGAGAAACATGTCACGGAACTGACACCTCAAAACAGCCTGCACCTTTTTTGTATTTTGCTCCAAAGCTGTATATATATTGGAAGTAGTTTTGGTTCATCCCCTAACCCTCCATGTTAATACCCAAACATGGGTTATACAACCTCCAGGTATTCCCCCACTTGGCAGTGTTACTTTTTGCATTGTGCTTTAGGGAGGTAATCTCTTGCACCTTTTTTTTTTGTGTATTTCTCTGTCTAGATAAAAATTCTAAGCAGCTTTCTCAAATTACTTACTATATATTAATACTTCTCAAGAGGTAGCTCAATTGGTTGAGATCACACCTAATAAAGTGGAGGTCACTAGTTCGAATCCTTATCTCCCCTCTTGTGCGAACATGTCAAAAAATAAAAATAAAAATACTAAGGGGTAATTAGCTTTTGCCCCATGAATTATAGTGTCCTAAAAATCCCCATTCTGTCAGTCAAATGGGTTAAAATTGACGGTCAACAATCATGTGCAAGTCATGTGCAATTTTAATTTTTTTTTCTTCCACTTTTGCTCTTATTTTAAATTGTTTTCATGTGTTGGATTAGGGTAAAGTAAAGAATGTAATAGAGAATCTGTTGGAATGTGTAGTGAAAAAAAAAATAGCTAAAGTAAAGAGTTGTACTTTTTCATTAAGTAAAATACATAATGCTGTTGGAATGCTAATATGAATAGTAAATAGGTTCATTAACCTATTCACTATTCACAATATAAACTTCATTCATTATTATTTTTGTCTTCCTTTCTTCCTTTTTCTCTCTCAGTCTCTCCCTCTCTCCTCCTCTTTCTTTCACATTCTTTCCCATACAAAATAATATTTAAAGAAAATAAATAGTATAATAGAAAATTTGTTAGAGTGTGTATGAAAAAATGAGTAGCAAAGTAAAAAATTGTACTTTTTCAGCAGTTATCTTGCCTACTTCTGTTAGAGATGCTCCAAATAAGCTGATTACTATTCACACTAAATGAAAAAAAGTTAAGTTGCCTATTCAGTTGGAAACCAAAAAACACACATAATAGTTAGATTGGATTTGATTATTCTTTTGGAGATGTTTTATTCACTATTTCACACTATAAACTTTGTTTATTATTATTTCTCTCTTTATTTCTTTTACTTTCTCTCATTTTCTTTCCTTAGACTCTCTCTCCCACAAAATAATATTTTTTAAAAAAAAATAAAGAATAAATTAAATAATCTATTGAAAAAAAAGTAGTAGGTAAAAAAAAAAATAGTAGGTAACTTTTTCAATAATTATTTTGCCTATTTTACTTAGATATGGCATGGAGCGGACATGGGATTACTTGTGCAGCCGGATTTGGATGAGTGGTCATCTCCTTCGATTGCATTATCATCACCATTCCAGTAGTTTTACAATTCCATGTCAAGTGGAGTAAAAACATTGGTCACAGAGGTGAAAAGTGAGGTTTGGAGTAAAAAAGTTAGGAATATTGGAGTAAAAAAGGTTGGTCTGATATGAGATGAGATTTGATTTGTTTCAATTATTGTGAATTGTCCCATTTGATGGCCAGAAGTTAGATCAAATCTTCATGCAGGGGGCATTAAAATTTTTACCATTTCTAGTCTTTAATGGGTAAAGCTTTCACTTCCGCCAGGTTTTGATATTCTCCAAATTGGTGTAAAGTCATCACATTCTTCAATGCTTTATTGATTGACGACCTTGACAATCCGCAAAAGCAGGAAAATGTGTAAACTCATAATCTAAAAAATAAATAAATAAATAATTCGTCCCTTATTATATTGTTTAACTTGATATCTTGGTTGATTTTTTATAAATTTACTATTGAATCTATAAGTTCTATGTCTCGTATTGCTTGACGTAATGTCATAGTTATTATTATTATTTTTTCAAATCTACATGCAAGATTAATGAAAAAAAAAAAAAAAAAACCAATTGTAGCTTTGCCCAATCCTTAAAACAAAGAGTAGGGGTGAATCTCTATAACTTTTAGTTTAGAGGGAAGCAAATTTTTTTAAAAAATTATTGTGGGGGGACTTTAATTTTTAGAGGTCTATTTTTAAAAAAAAAAAAATTGTGGAACCACCTCATATTTGGACCCTATGCCATAGGGTGGTTCCGCTCTGACAAAGAGGGTCTTAAAAGTTGGTCACAGATTTGAAAAGTGAGATTTGGAGTAAAAAAGTTAGGAATATTGGAGTAAAAAAGGTTGGTTTGAGATGAGATGAGATTTGATTTGTTTCATTTATTGTGAATTGTCCCATTTGATGCCAGAAATCAGATCAAATCTTCATGCAAGGGGCATTAAAATTTTTACTATTTCTAGTCTTTAATGGGTAAAGCTTCCACTTCCGTCAGATTTTGATATTCTCCAAATTGGTGTAAAGTCATCACTCTTCAATGCTTTATTCAAATTGGTGTAAAGTCATCACATTCTTCAATGCTTTATTGATTGATGATCTTGACAATCCGCAAAAGCAGGAAAATGTGTAAACTTCATAATCTAAAAAATAAATAAATAAATAATTTGTCCCTTATTATATTGTTCAACTTGATATCTTGGTTGATTTTTTTATAAATTTACTATTGAATATGTAAGTTCTATGTGTTGTATTACTTGACGTAATGTCATAGTTATTATTATTTTTTTCAAATCTACATGCAAGATTAATGAAAAAAAAAAAAAAAAAAACCCAAAGAGGGTCTTAAAAGCTCACTTGCATCTTTAGGTGTTCGGACACTTCGGCCCCCTTTTGGGGCAGATGAATACCATTGAAGTCCTCTTTTAATTGACTATCCAAATTCAAGGACACCAATCCAAGAGACAGGAGGGGAAGGCGAGGATATGATTGTTTTGTAATTGGGTTGTTTGTTAATGTTTTTGTTTGAAAAAAAGTATTAAATTGGTTCATGTGGTTTATTTTGACAAATAACTTCATAGCGTTTAGCAAATGACTAAACACCCCCTAAGGCAAAAGAAAAAAGAAAAAAATAATAAAAGGTCCTTACTATTAAAAAAGTTAACATCATTCGTTAATGTAGCACAAATACATCAATCATATTGTGACACATTTCAATTACAATTAAAAATTAAATTATAAAAAAATGGGAAAGTCCACATACCTCTCTCGAACTATCACCTAATTGACAATGTCCCCTCCAAACTTTCAATTGCGACAATGTACCCCCCAAACTACCAAAACATTGTCAATGTTCCCCTCATTGACGAAACTACCCTTAAAAAAAAAAAAAAAAAAAAAAAAAAAAAAAAAAAACTAAAATTTATGGAAAAACCTAAAATTAAAAAAAAAAAAATTAAAAAATTTCGATTTTCTTTTTTATAAAATTGAAAAATTTTCGTTTGTTTTTTTTTTTTAAAAGAATGTTTTCTTTTATAATTTTTAAATAAAAATTTCCGTTTTAAAAAAAAAATTAAAAATTTTCGTTTAAAAAAAAATCGTTTTTTAAAACATATTTTTTAAAAAAGTAAAAAAATAAAAATTGTTTTTTTTTAAAAAATAAAAATAAAAATTTCAGTTTTAAAAAAATCATTTAAAAATTAAAATAATTTTTTTAAGAAAATTAAAATTTTCGTTTTAATTTTTTTTTTTTGAATTTTATGGGTATTTTTGTCATATTGATAAATATATAGGAGCATTTTGATCTTTTTGGTAGCTTTGGAGGGGATATTAACAATGTTTTGGTAGTTTGGAAGTACATTGTCGCAATTGAAAGTTTAGGGTGGACATTGTCAATTGAGTGGTAGTTTGAGGGGGGTATGTGGACTTTACCATATAAAAAAAGACAAATAAAAACAAAGGGGTGGTCCCCTCCTTGTTTGGCAAGCACTTTTTTATTTTTATTTTATTTTATTTTTTCAAATCCAAATTTTTTGATTTTGTAAACAATTTTGTTTAATATTTCTAAGTAAAAATAAGTTTACAATGCGCTTGGTCACGGTGCCTCCCTCTACACGTTACACTAACAACAAAAACCATTCCCTTTATTTTTTTCGTTAAGGAGTTGACATTGTGGAAATAGGAAATAGGACCATAAATAAGACATCTACCCTATTAATAAAAATAATAATAAAGTATTATATCTATTTTAAAAATAATTATAAAAGGGGTGGTCGGACCACCGCCCCACATGCAGATGGCCAAATCTTAAAAAAAAAAAAACTAAAATTTATGGAAAACCTAAATTTAAAAAAAAATTAAAAATTTCGATTTTCTTTTTTATAAAATTGAAAAATTTTCGTTTGTTTTTTTTGTTTTTTTTAAAAGAATGTTTTCTTTTATAATTTTTAAATAAAAATTTCCGTTTTAAAAAAAAAATTAAAAATTTTCGTTTAAAAAAAAATCGTTTTTTAAAACATATTTTTAAAAAATGTAAAAAAATAAAAATTGTTTTTTTTTTTAAAATAAAAATAAAAATTTCAGTTTTAAAAAAATCATTTAAAAATTAAATTAATTTTTTTAAGAAAATTAAAATTTTCGTTTTTTTTTTTTTTTTTGAATTTTATGGGTATTTTTGTCATATTGATAAATATATAGGAGCATTTTGATCTTTTTGGTAGCTTTGGAGGGGATATTAACAATGTTTTGGTAGTTTGGAAGTACATTGTCGCAATTGAAAGTTTGGGGTGGGCATTGTCAATTGAGTGGTAGTTTGAGGGGGGTATGTGGACTTTACCATATAAAAAAAGACAAATAAAAACAAAGGGGTGGTCCCCTCCTTGTTTGGCAAGCACTTTTTTATTTTTATTTTATTTTATTTTTTTTCAAATCCAAATTTTTTGATTTTGTAAACAATTTTGTTTAATATTTCTAAGTAAAAATAAGTTTACAATGCGCTTGGTCACGGTGCCTCCCTCTACACGTTACACTAACAACAAAAACCATTCCCCTTATTTTTTTCGTTAAGGAGTTGACATTGTGGAAATAGGAAATAGGACCATAAATAAGACATCTACCCTATTAATAAAAATAATAATAAAGTATTATATCTATTTTAAAAATAATTATAAAAGGGGTGGTCAGACCACCGGCCCCACCGCAGACTGGCCAAATCTTAAAAAAAAAAAAAAAAAAAACTAAAATTTATGGAAAAACCTAAAATTTAAAAAAAAAAATTAAAAAATTTCGATTTTCTTTTTTATAAAATTGAAAAATTTTCGTTTGTTTTTTTTGTTTTTTTTAAAAGAATGTTTTCTTTTATAATTTTTAAATAAAAATTTCCGTTTTAAAAAAAAAATTAAAAATTTTCGTTTAAAAAAAAATCGTTTTTTAAAACATATTTTTAAAAAAGTAAAAAAATAAAAATTGTTTTTTTAAAAATAAAAATAAAAATTTCAGTTTTAAAAAAATCATTTAAAAATTAAAATAATTTTTTTAAGAAAATTAAAATTTTCGTTTTATTTTTTTTTGAATTTTATGGGTATTTTTGTCATATTGATAAATATATAGGAGCATTTTGATCTTTTTGGTAGCTTTGGAGGGGATATTAACAATGTTTTGGTAGTTTTGAAGTACATTGTCGCAATTGAAAGTTTGGGGTGGACATTGTCAATTGAGTGGTAGTTTGAGGGGGGTATGTGGACTTTACCATATAAAAAAAGACAAATAAAAACAAAGGGGTGGTCCCCTCCTTGTTTGGCAAGCACTTTTTTATTTTTATTTTATTTTATTTTTTTTCAAATCCAAATTTTTTGATTTTGTAAACAATTTTGTTTAATATTTCTAAGTAAAAATAAGTTTACAATGCGCTTGGTCACGGTGCCTCCCTCTACACGTTACACTAACAACAAAAACCATTCCCTTATTTTTTCGTTAAGGAGTTGACATTGTGGAAATAGGAAATAGGACCATAAATAAGACATCTACCCTATTAATAAAAATAATAATAAAGTATTATATCTATTTTAAAAATAATTATAAAAGGGGTGGTCAGACCACCGGCCCCACCGCAGACTGGCCAAATCTTAAAAAAAAAAAAAAAAACTAAAATTTATGGAAAAACCTAAAATTAAAAAAAAAAAAATTAAAAAATTTCGATTTTCTTTTTATAAAATTGAAAAATTTTCGTTTGTTTTTTTTAAAAGAATGTTTTCTTTTATAATTTTTAAATAAAAATTTCCGTTTTAAAAAAAAAATTAAAAATTTTCGTTTAAAAAAAAATCGTTTTTTAAAACATATTTTTTAAAAAAGTAAAAAAATAAAAATTGTTTTTTTTTAAAAAATAAAAATAAAAATTTCAGTTTTAAAAAAATCATTTAAAAATTAAAATAATTTTTTTAAGAAAATTAAAATTTTCGTTTTAATTTTTTTTTGAATTTTATGGGTATTTTTGTCATATTGATAAATATATAGGAGCATTTTGATCTTTTTGGTAGCTTTGGAGGGGATATTAACAATGTTTTGGTAGTTTGGGGGGTACATTGTCGCAATTGAAAGTTTAGGGTGGACATTGTCAATTGAGTGGTAGTTTGAGGGGTATGTGACTTTACCATATAAAAAGACAAATAAAAACAAAGGGTGGTCCCTCCTTGTTTGGCAAGCACTTTTTATTTTTATTTTATTTTATTTTTTTTCAAATCCAAATTTTTTGATTTTGTAAACAATTTTGTTTAATATTTCTAAGTAAAAATAAGTTTACAATGCGCTTGGTCACGGTGCCTCCCTCTACACGTTACACTAACAACAAAAACCATTCCCTTTATTTTTTTCGTTAAGGAGTTGACATTGTGGAAATAGGAAATAGGACCATAAATAAGACATCTACCCTATTAATAAAAATAATAATAAAGTATTATATCTATTTTAAAAATAATTATAAAAGGGTGGTCAGACCACCGCCCCACCACAGATGGCCAAATCTTAAAAAAAAAAAAAAACTAAAATTTATGGAAAAACCTAAATTTAAAAAAAAAAATTAAAAAATTTCGATTTTCTTTTTTATAAAATTGAAAAATTTTCGTTTGTTTTTTTTGTTTTTTTTAAAAGAATGTTTTCTTTTATAATTTTTAAATAAAAATTTCCGTTTTAAAAAAAAAATTAAAAATTTTCGTTTAAAAAAAAATCGTTTTTTAAAACATATTTTTAAAAAATGTAAAAAAATAAAAATTGTTTTTTTTTTTAAAATAAAAATAAAAATTTCAGTTTTAAAAAAATCATTTAAAAATTAAAATAATTTTTTTAAGAAAATTAAAATTTTCGTTTTATTTTATTTTTTTGAATTTTATGGGTATTTTTGTCATATTGATAAATATATAGGAGCATTTTGATCTTTTTGGTAGCTTTGGAGGGGATATTAACAATGTTTTGGTAGTTTGGGGGGTACATTGTCGCAATTGAAAGTTTGGGGTGGACATTGTCAATTGAGTGGTAGTTTGAGGGGGGTATGTGGACTTTACCATATAAAAAAAGACAAATAAAAACAAAGGGGTGGTCCCCTCCTTGTTTGGCAAGCACTTTTTTATTTTTATTTTATTTTATTTTTTTTCAAATCCAAATTTTTTGATTTTGTAAACAATTTTGTTTAATATTTCTAAGTAAAAATAAGTTTACAATGCGCTTGGTCACGGTGCCTCCTCTACACGTTACACTAACAACAAAACCATTCCCTTATTTTTTCGTTAAGGAGTTGACATTGTGGAAATAGGAAATAGGACCATAAATAAGACATCTACCCTATTAATAAAAATAATAATAAAGTATTATATCTATTTTAAAAATAATTATAAAAGGGTGGTCAGCCACCGCCCCACTGCAGATGGCCAAATCTTAAAAAAAAAAAAAAAAACTAAAATTTATGGAAAAACCTAAAATTTAAAAAAAAAAATTAAAAAATTTCGATTTTCTTTTTATAAAATTGAAAAATTTTCGTTTGTTTTTTTTGGTTTTTTTAAAAGAATGTTTTCTTTTATAATTTTTAAATAAAAATTTCCGTTTTAAAAAAATTAAAAATTTTCGTTTAAAAAAAAATCGTTTTTTAAAACATATTTTTAAAAAATGTAAAAAAATAAAAATTGTTTTTTTAAAAATAAAAATAAAAATTTCAGTTTTAAAAAAATCATTTAAAAATTAAAATAATTTTTTTAAGAAAATTAAAATTTTCGTTTTAATTTTTTTTTGAATTTTATGGGTATTTTTGTCATATTGATAAATATATAGGAGCATTTTGATCTTTTGGTAGCTTTGGAGGATATTAACAATGTTTTGGTAGTTTTGGAGTACATTGTCGCAATTGAAAGTTTGGGGTGGACATTGTCAATTGAGTGGTAGTTTGAGGGGTATGTGGACTTTACCATATAAAAAGACAAATAAAAACAAAGGGTGGTCCCTCCTTGTTTGGCAAGCACTTTTTATTTTTATTTTATTTTATTTTTTCAAATCCAAATTTTTGATTTTGTAAACAATTTTGTTTAATATTTCTAAGTAAAAATAAGTTTACAATGCGCTTGGTCACGGTGCCTCCTCTACACGTTACACTAACAACAAAACCATTCCCCTTTTTTTTAGTTAAGGAGTTGACATTGTGGAAATAGGAAATAGGACCATAAATAAGACATCTACCCTATTAATAAAAATAATAATAAAGTATTATATCTATTTTAAAAATAATTATAAAAGGGTGGTGGACCACCGCCCCACCGCAGATGGCCAAATCTTAAAAAAAAAAAAAAACTAAAATTTATGGAAAAACCTAAAATTTAAAAAAAAAAATTTAAAAATTTCGATTTTCTTTTTTATAAAATTGAAAAATTTTCGTTTGTTTTTTTTAAAAGAATGTTTTCTTTTATAATTTTTAAATAAAAATTTCCGTTTTAAAAAAAAAATTAAAAATTTTCGTTTAAAAAAAAATCGTTTTTTAAAACATATTTTTTAAAAAAGTAAAAAAATAAAAATTGTTTTTTTTTAAAAAATAAAAATAAAAATTTCAGTTTTAAAAAAATCATTTAAAAATTAAAATAATTTTTTTAAGAAAATTAAAATTTTCGTTTTAATTTTTTTTTTTTGAATTTTATGGGTATTTTTGTCATATTGATAAATATATAGGAGCATTTTGATCTTTTTGGTAGCTTTGGAGGGGATATTAACAATGTTTTGGTAGTTTGGGAGTACATTGTCGCAATTGAAAGTTTAGGGTGGGACATTGTCAATTGAGTGGTAGTTTGATGGGTATGTGGACTTTACCATATAAAAAGACAAATAAAAACAAAGGGGTGGTCCCCTCCTTGTTTGGCAAGCACTTTTTTATTTTTATTTTATTTTATTTTTTTTCAAATCCAAATTTTTTGATTTTGTAAACAATTTTGTTTAATATTTCTAAGTAAAAATAAGTTTACAATGCGCTTGGTCACGGTGCCTCCCTCTACACGTTACACTAACAACAAAAACCATTCCCTTTATTTTTTTCGTTAAGGAGTTGACATTGTGGAAATAGGAAATAGGACCATAAATAAGACATCTACCCTATTAATAAAAATAATAATAAAGTATTATATCTATTTTAAAAATAATTATAAAAGGGGTGGTCAGACCACCGGCCCCACCGCAGACTGGCCAAATCTTAAAAAAAAAAAAAAAAAAACTAAAATTTATGGAAAAACCTAAATTTAAAAAAAAAAATTAAAAAATTTCGATTTTCTTTTTTATAAAATTGAAAAATTTTCGTTTGTTTTTTTTGTTTTTTTTAAAAGAATGTTTTCTTTTATAATTTTTAAATAAAAATTTCCGTTTTAAAAAAAAAATTAAAAATTTTCGTTTAAAAAAAAATCGTTTTTTAAAACATATTTTTAAAAAATGTAAAAAAATAAAAATTGTTTTTTTTTTTAAAATAAAAATAAAAATTTCAGTTTTAAAAAAATCATTTAAAAATTAAAATAATTTTTTTAAGAAAATTAAAATTTTCGTTTTTTTTTTTTTTGAATTTTATGGGTATTTTTGTCATATTGATAAATATATAGGAGCATTTTGATCTTTTTGGTAGCTTTGGAGGGGATATTAACAATGTTTTGGTAGTTTGGGGGGTACATTGTCGCAATTGAAAGTTTAGGGTGGACATTGTCAATTGAGTGGTAGTTTGAGGGGGGTATGTGGACTTTACCATATAAAAAAAGACAAATAAAAACAAAGGGGTGGTCCCCTCCTTGTTTGGCAAGCACTTTTTTATTTTTATTTTATTTTATTTTTTTTCAAATCCAAATTTTTTGATTTTGTAAACAATTTTGTTTAATATTTCTAAGTAAAAATAAGTTTACAATGCGCTTGGTCACGGTGCCTCCCTCTACACGTTACACTAACAACAAAAACCATTCCCCTTATTTTTTCGTTAAGGAGTTGACATTGTGGAAATAGGAAATAGGACCATAAATAAGACATCTACCCTATTAATAAAAATAATAATAAAGTATTATATCTATTTTAAAAATAATTATAAAAGGGGTGGTCAGGCCACCGGCCCCACCGCAGACTGGCCAAATCTTAAAAAAAAAAAAAAAAAAACTAAAATTTATGGAAAAACCTAAAATTTAAAAAAAAAAATTAAAAAATTTCGATTTTCTTTTTTATAAAATTGAAAAATTTTCGTTTGTTTTTTTTGTTTTTTTTAAAAGAATGTTTTCTTTTATAATTTTTAAATAAAAATTTCCGTTTTAAAAAAAAAATTAAAAATTTTCGTTTAAAAAAAAATCGTTTTTTAAAACATATTTTTAAAAAATGTAAAAAAATAAAAATTGTTTTTTTTTTTAAAATAAAAATAAAAATTTCAGTTTTAAAAAAATCATTTAAAAATTAAAATAATTTTTTTAAGAAAATTAAAATTTTCGTTTTAATTTTTTTTTTTTGAATTTTATGGGTATTTTTGTCATATTGATAAATATATAGGAGCATTTTGATCTTTTTGGTAGCTTTGGAGGGGATATTAACAATGTTTTGGTAGTTTGGGGGGTACATTGTCGCAATTGAAAGTTTAGGGTGGACATTGTCAATTGAGTGGTAGTTTGAGGGGGGTATGTGGACTTTACCATATAAAAAAAGACAAATAAAAACAAAGGGGTGGTCCCCTCCTTGTTTGGCAAGCACTTTTTATTTTTATTTTATTTTATTTTTTCAAATCCAAATTTTTGATTTTGTAAACAATTTTGTTTAATATTTCTAAGTAAAAATAAGTTTACAATGCGCTTGGTCACGGTGCCTCCTCTACACGTTACACTAACAACAAAACCATTCCCTTATTTTTTCGTTAAGGAGTTGACATTGTGGAAATAGGAAATAGGACCATAAATAAGACATCTACCCTATTAATAAAAATAATAATAAAGTATTATATCTATTTTAAAAATAATTATAAAGGGTGGTGGACCACCGCCCCACCGCAGATGGCCAAATCTTAAAAAAAAAAAAAAACTAAAATTTATGGAAAAACCTAAAATTAAAAAAAAAAAAATTAAAAAATTTCGATTTTCTTTTTTATAAAATTGAAAAATTTTCGTTTGTTTTTTTTAAAAGAATGTTTTCTTTTATAATTTTTAAATAAAAATTTCCGTTTAAAAAAAAAAATAAAAATTTTCGTTTAAAAAAAAAATCGTTTTTTAAAACATATTTTTAAAAAATGTAAAAAAATAAAAATTGTTTTTTTTTAAAAAATAAAAATAAAAATTTCAGTTTTAAAAAAGTCATTTAAAAATTAAAATAATTTTTTTAAGAAAATTAAAATTTTCGTTTTAATTTTTTTTTTTGAATTTTATGGGTATTTTTGTCATATTGATAAATATATAGGAGCATTTTGATCTTTTGGTAGCTTTGGAGGATATTAACAATGTTTTGGTAGTTTGGAAGTACATTGTCGCAATTGAAAGTTTAGGGTGGGACATTGTCAATTGAGTGGTAGTTTGAGAGGGTATGTGGACTTTACCATATAAAAAAAGACAAATAAAAACAAAGGGGTGGTCCCCTCCTTGTTTGGCAAGCACTTTTTTATTTTTATTTTATTTTATTTTTTTTCAAATCCAAATTTTTTGATTTTGTAAACAATTTTGTTTAATATTTCTAAGTAAAAATAAGTTTACAATGCGCTTGGTCACGGTGCCTCCCTCTACACGTTACACTAACAACAAAAACCATTCCCTTTATTTTTTTCGTTAAGGAGTTGACATTGTGGAAATAGGAAATAGGACCATAAATAAGACATCTACCCTATTAATAAAAATAATAATAAAGTATTATATCTATTTTAAAAATAATTATAAAAGGGGTGGTCAGACCACCGGCCCCACCGCAGACTGGCCAAATCTTAAAAAAAAAAAAAAAAAACTAAAATTTATGGAAAAACCTAAATTTAAAAAAAAAAATTAAAAAATTTCGATTTTCTTTTTTATAAAATTGAAAAATTTTCGTTTGTTTTTTTTGTTTTTTTTAAAAGAATGTTTTCTTTTATAATTTTTAAATAAAAATTTCCGTTTTAAAAAAAAAATTAAAAATTTTCGTTTAAAAAAAAATCGTTTTTTAAAACATATTTTTAAAAAATGTAAAAAAATAAAAATTGTTTTTTTTTTTAAAATAAAAATAAAAATTTCAGTTTTAAAAAAATCATTTAAAAATTAAAATAATTTTTTTAAGAAAATTAAAATTTTCGTTTTATTTTTTTTTTGAATTTTATGGGTATTTTTGTCATATTGATAAATATATAGGAGCATTTTGATCTTTTTGGTAGCTTTGGAGGATATTAACAATGTTTTGGTAGTTTGGAAGTACATTGTCGCAATTGAAAGTTTGGGGTGGACATTGTCAATTGAGTGGTAGTTTGAGGGTATGTGGACTTTACCATATAAAAAAAGACAAATAAAAACAAAGGGGTGGTCCCCTCCTTGTTTGGCAAGCACTTTTTTATTTTTATTTTATTTTATTTTTTTTCAAATCCAAATTTTTTGATTTTGTAAACAATTTTGTTTAATATTTCTAAGTAAAAATAAGTTTACAATGCGCTTGGTCACGGTGCCTCCCTCTACACGTTACACTAACAACAAAAACCATTCCCCTTATTTTTTTCGTTAAGGAGTTGACATTGTGGAAATAGGAAATAGGACCATAAATAAGACATCTACCCTATTAATAAAAATAATAATAAAGTATTATATCTATTTTAAAAATAATTATAAAAGGGTGGTCAGACCACCGCCCCACATGCAGATGGCCAAATCTTAAAAAAAAAAAAAAACTAAAATTTATGGAAAAACCTAAAATTTAAAAAAAAATTAAAAATTTCGATTTTCTTTTTTATAAAATTGAAAAATTTTCGTTTGTTTTTTTTGTTTTTTTTAAAAGAATGTTTTCTTTTATAATTTTTAAATAAAAATTTCCGTTTTAAAAAAAAAATTAAAAATTTTCGTTTAAAAAAAAATCGTTTTTTAAAACATATTTTTTAAAAAAGTAAAAAAATAAAAATTGTTTTTTTTTAAAAAATAAAAATAAAATTTCAGTTTTAAAAATCATTTAAAAATTAAAATAATTTTTTTAAGAAAATTAAAATTTTCGTTTTAATTTTTTTTTTTTGAATTTTATGGGTATTTTTGTCATATTGATAAATATATAGGAGCATTTTGATCTTTTTGGTAGCTTTGGAGGGGATATTAACAATGTTTTGGTAGTTTGGGGGGTACATTGTCGCAATTGAAAGTTTAGGGTGGACATTGTCAATTGAGTGGTAGTTTGAGGGGGGTATGTGGACTTTACCATATAAAAAAAGACAAATAAAAACAAAGGGGTGGTCCCCTCCTTGTTTGGCAAGCACTTTTTTATTTTTATTTTATTTTATTTTTTTTCAAATCCAAATTTTTTGATTTTGTAAACAATTTTGTTTAATATTTCTAAGTAAAAATAAGTTTACAATGCGCTTGGTCACGGTGCCTCCCTCTACACGTTACACTAACAACAAAACCATTCCCTTATTTTTTTGTTAAGGAGTTGACATTGTGGAAATAGGAAATAGGACCATAAATAAGACATCTACCCTATTAATAAAAATAATAATAAAGTATTATATCTATTTTAAAAATAATTATAAAAGGGGTGGTGGACCACCGCCCCACCGCAGATGGCCAAATCTTAAAAAAAAAAAAAAAAAAACTAAAATTTATGGAAAAACCTAAAATTAAAAAAAAATTAAAAATTTCGATTTTCTTTTTTATAAAATTGAAAAATTTTCGTTTGTTTTTTTTGTTTTTTTTAAAAGAATGTTTTCTTTTATAATTTTTAAATAAAAATTTCCGTTTTAAAAAAAAAATTAAAAATTTTCGTTTAAAAAAAAATCGTTTTTTAAAACATATTTTTAAAAAATGTAAAAAAATAAAAATTGTTTTTTTTAAAATAAAAATAAAAATTTCAGTTTTAAAAAAATCATTTAAAAATTAAAATAATTTTTTTAAGAAAATTAAAATTTTCGTTTTAATTTTTTTTTTTGAATTTTATGGGTATTTTTGTCATATTGATAAATATATAGGAGCATTTTGATCTTTTTGGTAGCTTTGGAGGGGATATTAACAATGTTTTGGTAGTTTGGGGGGTACATTGTCGCAATTGAAAGTTTAGGGTGGACATTGTCAATTGAGTGGTAGTTTGAGGGGGGTATGTGGACTTTACCATATAAAAAAAGACAAATAAAAACAAAGGGGTGGTCCCCTCCTTGTTTGGCAAGCACTTTTTTATTTTTATTTTATTTTATTTTTTTTCAAATCCAAATTTTTTGATTTTGTAAACAATTTTGTTTAATATTTCTAAGTAAAAATAAGTTTACAATGCGCTTGGTCACGGTGCCTCCCTCTACACGTTACACTAACAACAAAAACCATTCCCCTTATTTTTTTCGTTAAGGAGTTGACATTGTGGAAATAGGAAATAGGACCATAAATAAGACATCTACCCTATTAATAAAAATAATAATAAAGTATTATATCTATTTTAAAAATAATTATAAAAGGGGTGGTCAGACCACCGGCCCCACCGCAGATTGGCCAAATCTTAAAAAAAAAAAAAAACTAAAATTTATGGAAAAACCTAAAATTTAAAAAAAAAAATTAAAAAATTTCGATTTTCTTTTTTATAAAATTGAAAAATTTTCGTTTGTTTTTTTTGTTTTTTTTAAAAGAATGTTTTCTTTTATAATTTTTAAATAAAAATTTCCGTTTTAAAAAAAAAATTAAAAATTTTCGTTTAAAAAAAAATCGTTTTTTAAAACATATTTTTAAAAATGTAAAAAATAAAAATTGTTTTTTTAAAAATAAAAATAAAATTTCAGTTTTAAAAATCATTTAAAAATTAAAATAATTTTTTAAGAAAATTAAAATTTTCGTTTTATTTTTTTTTGAATTTTATGGGTATTTTTGTCATATTGATAAATATATAGGAGCATTTTGATCTTTTTGGTAGCTTTGGAGGGGATATTAACAATGTTTTGGTAGTTTGGGGGGTACATTGTCGCAATTGAAAGTTTAGGGTGGACATTGTCAATTGAGTGGTAGTTTGAGGGGGGTATGTGGACTTTACCATATAAAAAAAGACAAATAAAAACAAAGGGGTGGTCCCCTCCTTGTTTGGCAAGCACTTTTTTATTTTTATTTTATTTTATTTTTTTTCAAATCCAAATTTTTTGATTTTGTAAACAATTTTGTTTAATATTTCTAAGTAAAAATAAGTTTACAATGCGCTTGGTCACGGTGCCTCCCTCTACACGTTACACTAACAACAAAAACCATTCCCCTTATTTTTTTCGTTAAGGAGTTGACATTGTGGAAATAGGAAATAGGACCATAAATAAGACATCTACCCTATTAATAAAAATAATAATAAAGTATTATATCTATTTTAAAAATAATTATAAAAGGGTGGTCGACCACCGCCCCACCACAGATGGCCAAATCTAAAAAAAAAAAAAAAAAAACTAAAATTTATGGAAAAACCTAAAATTTAAAAAAAAAAATTAAAAAATTTCGATTTTCTTTTTTATAAAATTGAAAAATTTTCGTTTGTTTTTTTTAAAAGAATGTTTTCTTTTATAATTTTTAAATAAAAATTTCCGTTTTAAAAAAAAAATTAAAAATTTTCGTTTAAAAAAAAATCGTTTTTTAAAACATATTTTTTAAAAAAGTAAAAAAATAAAAATTGTTTTTTTTAAAATAAAAATAAAATTTCAGTTTTAAAAATCATTTAAAAATTAAAATAATTTTTTTAAGAAAATTAAAATTTTCGTTTTAATTTTTTTTTTTGAATTTTATGGGTATTTTTGTCATATTGATAAATATATAGGAGCATTTTGATCTTTTTGGTAGCTTTGGAGGGGATATTAACAATGTTTTGGTAGTTTGAAGTACATTGTCGCAATTGAAAGTTTAGGGTGGACATTGTCAATTGAGTGGTAGTTTGAGGGGGGTATGTGGACTTTACCATATAAAAAAAGACAAATAAAAACAAAGGGGTGGTCCCCTCCTTGTTTGGCAAGCACTTTTTTATTTTTATTTTATTTTATTTTTTTTCAAATCCAAATTTTTTGATTTTGTAAACAATTTTGTTTAATATTTCTAAGTAAAAATAAGTTTACAATGCGCTTGGTCACGGTGCCTCCTCTACACGTTACACTAACAACAAAACCATTCCCTTATTTTTTCGTTAAGGAGTTGACATTGTGGAAATAGGAAATAGGACCATAAATAAGACATCTACCCTATTAATAAAAATAATAATAAAGTATTATATCTATTTTAAAAATAATTATAAAAGGGTGGTGGACCACCGCCCCACCGCAGATGGCCAAATCTTAAAAAAAAAAAAAAAACTAAAATTTATGGAAAAACCTAAATTTAAAAAAAAATTAAAAAATTTCGATTTTCTTTTTTATAAAATTGAAAAATTTTCGTTTGTTTTTTTTAAAAGAATGTTTTCTTTTATAATTTTTAAATAAAAATTTCCGTTTTAAAAAAAAAATTAAAAATTTTCGTTTAAAAAAAAATCGTTTTTTAAAACATATTTTTAAAAAATGTAAAAAAATAAAAATTGTTTTTTTAAAAATAAAAATAAAAATTTCAGTTTTAAAAAAATCATTTAAAAATTAAAATAATTTTTTTAAGAAAATTAAAATTTTCGTTTTAATTTTTTTTTGAATTTTATGGGTATTTTTGTCATATTGATAAATATATAGGAGCATTTTGATCTTTTTGGTAGCTTTGGAGGGGATATTAACAATGTTTTGGTAGTTTGGGGGGTACATTGTCGCAATTGAAAGTTTGGGGTGGACATTGTCAATTGAGTGGTAGTTTGAGGGGGGTATGTGGACTTTACCATATAAAAAAAGACAAATAAAAACAAAGGGGTGGTCCCCTCCTTGTTTGGCAAGCACTTTTTTATTTTTATTTTATTTTATTTTTTTTCAAATCCAAATTTTTTGATTTTGTAAACAATTTTGTTTAATATTTCTAAGTAAAAATAAGTTTACAATGCGCTTGGTCACGGTGCCTCCCTCTACACGTTACACTAACAACAAAAACCATTCCCCTTATTTTTTCGTTAAGGAGTTGACATTGTGGAAATAGGAAATAGGACCATAAATAAGACATCTACCCTATTAATAAAAATAATAATAAAGTATTATATCTATTTTAAAAATAATTATAAAAGGGGTGGTCGACCACCGCCCCACCACAGATGGCCAAATCTTAAAAAAAAAAAAAAACTAAAATTTATGGAAAAACCTAAAATTAAAAAAAAAAAAATTAAAAAATTTCGATTTTCTTTTTTATAAAATTGAAAAATTTTCGTTTGTTTTTTTTAAAAGAATGTTTTCTTTTATAATTTTTAAATAAAAATTTCCGTTTTAAAAAAAAAATTAAAAATTTTCGTTTAAAAAAAAATCGTTTTTTAAAACATATTTTTTAAAAAAGTAAAAAAATAAAAATTGTTTTTTTTTAAAAAATAAAAATAAAAATTTCAGTTTTAAAAAAATCATTTAAAAATTAAAATAATTTTTTTAAGAAAATTAAAATTTTCGTTTTAATTTTTTTTTTTTGAATTTTATGGGTATTTTTGTCATATTGATAAATATATAGGAGCATTTTGATCTTTTTGGTAGCTTTGGAGGGGATATTAACAATGTTTTGGTAGTTTGGGGGGTACATTGTCGCAATTGAAAGTTTAGGGTGGACATTGTCAATTGAGTGGTAGTTTGAGGGGGGTATGTGGACTTTACCATATAAAAAAAGACAAATAAAAACAAAGGGGTGGTCCCCTCCTTGTTTGGCAAGCACTTTTTTATTTTTATTTTATTTTATTTTTTTTCAAATCCAAATTTTTTGATTTTGTAAACAATTTTGTTTAATATTTCTAAGTAAAAATAAGTTTACAATGCGCTTGGTCACGGTGCCTCCCTCTACACGTTACACTAACAACAAAACCATTCCCTTATTTTTTCGTTAAGGAGTTGACATTGTGGAAATAGGAAATAGGACCATAAATAAGACATCTACCCTATTAATAAAAATAATAATAAAGTATTATATCTATTTTAAAAATAATTATAAAAGGGGTGGTCGACCACCGCCCCACCGCATGATGGCCAAATCTTAAAAAAAAAAAAAAAAACTAAAATTTATGGAAAACCTAAAATTAAAAAAAAATTAAAAATTTCGATTTTCTTTTTATAAAATTGAAAAATTTTCGTTTGTTTTTTTGTTTTTTTAAAAGAATGTTTTCTTTTATAATTTTTAAATAAAAATTTCCGCTTTAAAAAAATTAAAAATTTTCGTTTAAAAAAATCGTTTTTAAAACATATTTTTAAAAATGTAAAAATAAAAATTGTTTTTTTAAAAATAAAAATAAAAATTTCAGTTTTAAAAAAATCATTTAAAAATTAAAATAATTTTTTTAAGAAAATTAAAATTTTCGTTTTATTTTATTTTTTTGAATTTTATGGGTATTTTTGTCATATTGATAAATATATAGGAGCATTTTGATCTTTTTGGTAGCTTTGGAGGGGATATTAACAATGTTTTGGTAGTTTGGGGGGTACATTGTCGCAATTGAAAGTTTAGGGTGGACATTGTCAATTGAGTGGTAGTTTGAGGGGTATGTGACTTTACCATATAAAAAGACAAATAAAAACAAAGGGTGGTCCCCTCCTTGTTTGGCAAGCACTTTTTTATTTTTATTTTATTTTATTTTTTTTCAAATCCAAATTTTTTGATTTTGTAAACAATTTTGTTTAATATTTCTAAGTAAAAATAAGTTTACAATGCGCTTGGTCACGGTGCCTCCCTCTACACGTTACACTAACAACAAAACCATTCCCTTATTTTTCGTTAAGGAGTTGACATTGTGGAAATAGGAAATAGGACCATAAATAAGACATCTACCCTATTAATAAAAATAATAATAAAGTATTATATCTATTTTAAAAATAATTATAAAAGGGGTGGTCAGACCACCGGCCCCACCGCAGATGGCCAAATCTTAAAAAAAAAAAAAAAAAACTAAAATTTATGGAAAAACCTAAAATTTAAAAAAAAAAATTTAAAAATTTCGATTTTCTTTTTTATAAAATTGAAAAATTTTCGTTTGTTTTTTTTGGTTTTTTTAAAAGAATGTTTTCTTTTATAATTTTTAAATAAAAATTTCCGTTTTAAAAAAAAAATTAAAAATTTTCGTTTAAAAAAAAATCGTTTTTTAAAACATATTTTTAAAAAATGTAAAAAAATAAAAATTGTTTTTTTAAAAATAAAAATAAAAATTTCAGTTTTAAAAAAATCATTTAAAAATTAAAATAATTTTTTTAAGAAAATTAAAATTTTCGTTTTAATTTTTTTTTGAATTTTATGGGTATTTTTGTCATATTGATAAATATATAGGAGCATTTTGATCTTTTTGGTAGCTTTGGAGGGGATATTAACAATGTTTTGGTAGTTTGGGGGGTACATTGTCGCAATTGAAAGTTTGGGGTGGACATTGTCAATTGAGTGGTAGTTTGAGGGGGGTATGTGGACTTTACCATATAAAAAAAGACAAATAAAAACAAAGGGGTGGTCCCCTCCTTGTTTGGCAAGCACTTTTTTATTTTTATTTTATTTTATTTTTTTTCAAATCCAAATTTTTTGATTTTGTAAACAATTTTGTTTAATATTTCTAAGTAAAAATAAGTTTACAATGCGCTTGGTCACGGTGCCTCCCTCTACACGTTACACTAACAACAAAAACCATTCCCCTTATTTTTTTCGTTAAGGAGTTGACATTGTGGAAATAGGAAATAGGACCATAAATAAGACATCTACCCTATTAATAAAAATAATAATAAAGTATTATATCTATTTTAAAAATAATTATAAAAGGGGTGGTCAGACCACCGGCCCCACCGCAGACTGGCCAAATCTTAAAAAAAAAAAAAAACTAAAATTTATGGAAAACCTAAAATTTAAAAAAAAATTAAAAATTTCGATTTTCTTTTTTATAAAATTGAAAAATTTTCGTTTGTTTTTTTTAAAAGAATGTTTTCTTTTATAATTTTTAAATAAAAATTTCCGTTTTAAAAAAAAAATTAAAAATTTTCGTTTAAAAAAAAATCGTTTTTTAAAACATATTTTTTAAAAAAGTAAAAAAATAAATATTGTTTTTTTTTAAAAAATAAAAATAAAAATTTCAGTTTTAAAAAAATCATTTAAAAATTAAAATAATTTTTTTAAGAAAATTAAAATTTTCGTTTTAATTTTTTTTTTTGAATTTTATGGGTATTTTTGTCATATTGATAAATATATAGGAGCATTTTGATCTTTTTGGTAGCTTTGGAGGGGATATTAACAATGTTTTGGTAGTTTGGGGGGTACATTGTCGCAATTGAAAGTTTGGGGTGGACATTGTCAATTGAGTGGTAGTTTGAGGGGGGTATGTGGACTTTACCATATAAAAAAAGACAAATAAAAACAAAGGGGTGGTCCCCTCCTTGTTTGGCAAGCACTTTTTTATTTTTATTTTATTTTATTTTTTTTCAAATCCAAATTTTTTGATTTTGTAAACAATTTTGTTTAATATTTCTAAGTAAAAATAAGTTTACAATGCGCTTGGTCACGGTGCCTCCCTCTACACGTTACACTAACAACAAAAACCATTCCCCTTATTTTTTTCGTTAAGGAGTTGACATTGTGGAAATAGGAAATAGGACCATAAATAAGACATCTACCCTATTAATAAAAATAATAATAAAGTATTATATCTATTTTAAAAATAATTATAAAAGGGTGGTCGGACCACCGCCCCACCACAGATGGCCAAATCTTAAAAAAAAAAAAAAACTAAAATTTATGGAAAACCTAAAATTAAAAAAAAATTAAAAATTTCGATTTTCTTTTTTATAAAATTGAAAAATTTTCGTTTGTTTTTTTTGTTTTTTTTAAAAGAATGTTTTCTTTTATAATTTTTAAATAAAAATTTCCGTTTTAAAAAAAAAATTAAAAATTTTCGTTTAAAAAAAAATCGTTTTTTAAAACATATTTTTAAAAAATGTAAAAAAATAAAAATTGTTTTTTTAAAAATAAAAATAAAATTTCAGTTTTAAAAAAATCATTTAAAAATTAAAATAATTTTTTTAAGAAAATTAAAATTTTCGTTTTAATTTTTTTTTTTGAATTTTATGGGTATTTTTGTCATATTGATAAATATATAGGAGCATTTTGATCTTTTTGGTAGCTTTGGAGGGGATATTAACAATGTTTTGGTAGTTTGGGGGGTACATTGTCGCAATTGAAAGTTTAGGGTGGACATTGTCAATTGAGTGGTAGTTTGAGGGGTATGTGACTTTACCATATAAAAAAAGACAAATAAAAACAAAGGGGTGGTCCCCTCCTTGTTTGGCAAGCACTTTTTTATTTTTATTTTATTTTATTTTTTTTCAAATCCAAATTTTTTGATTTTGTAAACAATTTTGTTTAATATTTCTAAGTAAAAATAAGTTTACAATGCGCTTGGTCACGGTGCCTCCCTCTACACGTTACACTAACAACAAAAACCATTCCCCTTATTTTTTTCGTTAAGGAGTTGACATTGTGGAAATAGGAAATAGGACCATAAATAAGACATCTACCCTATTAATAAAAATAATAATAAAGTATTATATCTATTTTAAAAATAATTATAAAAGGGTGGTCGACCACCGCCCCACCGCAGATGGCCAAATCTTAAAAAAAAAAAAAAAACTAAAATTTATGGAAAAACCTAAAATTAATAAAAAAATTAAAAAATTTCGATTTTCTTTTTTATAAAATTGAAAAATTTTCGTTTGTTTTTTTTGTTTTTTTTAAAAGAATGTTTTCTTTTATAATTTTTAAATAAAAATTTCCGTTTTAAAAAAAAAATTAAAAATTTTCGTTTAAAAAAAATCGTTTTTTAAAACATATTTTTAAAAAATGTAAAAAAATAAAAATTGTTTTTTTTTAAAAAATAAAAATAAAAATTTCAGTTTTAAAAAAATCATTTAAAAATTAAAATAATTTTTTTAAGAAAATTAGAATTTTCGTTTTAATTTTTTTTTTTTTGAATTTTATGGGTATTTTTGTCATATTGATAAATATATAGGAGCATTTTGATCTTTTTGGTAGCTTTGGAGGGGATATTAACAATGTTTTGGTAGTTTGGGGGGTACATTGTCGCAATTGAAAGTTTCGGGTGGACATTGTCAATTGAGTGGTAGTTTGAGGGGGGTATGTGGACTTTACCATATAAAAAAAGACAAATAAAAACAAAGGGGTGGTCCCCTCCTTGTTTGGCAAGCACTTTTTTATTTTTATTTTATTTTATTTTTTTTCAAATCCAAATTTTTTGATTTTGTAAACAATTTTGTTTAATATTTCTAAGTAAAAATAAGTTTACAATGCGCTTGGTCACGGTGCCTCCCTCTACACGTTACACTAACAACAAAACCATTCCTTTATTTTTTCGTTAAGGAGTTGACATTGTGGAAATAGGAAATAGGACCATAAATAAGACATCTACCCTATTAATAAAAATAATAATAAAGTATTATATCTATTTTAAAAATAATTATAAAAGGGTGGTGGACCACCGCCCCACCGCAGATGGCCAAATCTTAAAAAAAAAAAAAAACTAAAATTTATGGAAAAACCTAAAATTAAAAAAAAATTAAAAATTTCGATTTTCTTTTTATAAAATTGAAAAATTTTCGTTTGTTTTTTTGTTTTTTTAAAAGAATGTTTTCTTTTATAATTTTTAAATAAAAATTTCCGCTTTAAAAAAATTAAAAATTTTCGTTTAAAAAAATCGTTTTTAAAACATATTTTTAAAAATGTAAAAATAAAAATTGTTTTTTTAAAAATAAAAATAAAAATTTCAGTTTTAAAAATCATTTAAAAATTAAAATAATTTTTTAAGAAAATTAAAATTTTCGTTTTAATTTTTTTTTGAATTTTATGGGTATTTTTGTCATATTGATAAATATATAGGAGCATTTTGATCTTTTGGTAGCTTTGGAGGATATTAACAATGTTTTGGTAGTTTGGGAAGTACATTGTCGCAATTGAAAGTTTGGGGTGGGCATTGTCAATTGAGTGGTAGTTTGAGGGGTATGTGACTTTACCATATAAAAAGACAAATAAAAACAAAGGGTGGTCCCTCCTTGTTTGGCAAGCACTTTTTATTTTTATTTTATTTTATTTTTTCAAATCCAAATTTTTGATTTTGTAAACAATTTTGTTTAATATTTCTAAGTAAAAATAAGTTTACAATGCGCTTGGTCACGGTGCCTCCTCTACACGTTACACTAACAACAAAACCATTCCCTTATTTTTTTCAGTTAAGGAGTTGACATTGTGGAAATAGGAAATAGGACCATAAATAAGACATCTACCCTATTAATAAAAATAATAATAAAGTATTATATCTATTTTAAAAATAATTATAAAAGGGTGGTCGGACCACCGCCCCACCGCAGATGGCCAAATCTTAAAAAAAAAAAAACTAAAATTTATGGAAAAACCTAAAATTAAAAAAAAATTAAAAATTTCGATTTTCTTTTTATAAAATTGAAAAATTTTCGTTTGTTTTTTTGTTTTTTTAAAAGAATGTTTTCTTTTATAATTTTTAAATAAAAATTTCCGCTTTAAAAAAATTAAAAATTTTCGTTTAAAAAAATCGTTTTTAAAACATATTTTTAAAAATGTAAAAATAAAAATTGTTTTTTTAAAAATAAAAATAAAATTTCAGTTTTAAAAATTATTTAAAAATTAAAATAATTTTTTAAGAAAATTAAAATTTTCGTTTTAATTTTTTTTTGAATTTTATGGGTATTTTTGTCATATTGATAAATATATAGGAGCATTTTGATCTTTTGGTAGCTTTGGAGGATATTAACAATGTTTTGGTAGTTTGGAAGTACATTGTCGCAATTGAAAGTTTAGGGTGGACATTGTCAATTGAGTGGTAGTTTGAGGGGTATGTGACTTTACCATATAAAAAGACAAATAAAAACAAAGGGTGGTCCCTCCTTGTTTGGCAAGCACTTTTTTATTTTTATTTTATTTTATTTTTTTTCAAATCCAAATTTTTTGATTTTGTAAACAATTTTGTTTAATATTTCTAAGTAAAAATAAGTTTACAATGCGCTTGGTCACGGTGCCTCCCTCTACACGTTACACTAACAACAAAAACCATTCCCCTTATTTTTTTCGTTAAGGAGTTGACATTGTGGAAATAGGAAATAGGACCATAAATAAGACATCTACCCTATTAATAAAAATAATAATAAAGTATTATATCTATTTTAAAAATAATTATAAAAGGGGTGGTCAGACCACCGGCCCCACCGCAGACTGGCCAAATCTTAAAAAAAAAAAAAAAAACTAAAATTTATGGAAAAACCTAAAATTAAAAAAAAAAAAATTAAAAAATTTCGATTTTCTTTTTTATAAAATTGAAAAATTTTCGTTTGTTTTTTTTGTTTTTTTTAAAAGAATGTTTTCTTTTATAATTTTTAAATAAAAATTTCCGTTTTAAAAAAAAAATTAAAAATTTTCGTTTAAAAAAAAATCGTTTTTTAAAACATATTTTTAAAAAATGTAAAAAAATAAAAATTGTTTTTTTTTAAAAAATAAAAATAAAAATTTCAGTTTTAAAAAAATCATTTAAAAATTAAAATAATTTTTTTAAGAAAATTAAAATTTTCGTTTTAATTTTTTTTTTTGAATTTTATGGGTATTTTTGTCATATTGATAAATATATAGGAGCATTTTGATCTTTTTGGTAGCTTTGGAGGGGATATTAACAATGTTTTGGTAGTTTGGGGGGTACATTGTCGCAATTGAAAGTTTGGGGTGGACATTGTCAATTGAGTGGTAGTTTGAGGGGGGTATGTGGACTTTACCATATAAAAAAAGACAAATAAAAACAAAGGGGTGGTCCCCTTCTTGTTTGGCAAGCACTTTTTTATTTTTATTTTATTTTATTTTTTTTCAAATCCAAATTTTTTGATTTTGTAAACAATTTTGTTTAATATTTCTAAGTAAAAATAAGTTTACAATGCGCTTGGTCACGGTGCCTCCCTCTACACGTTACACTAACAACAAAAACCATTCCCCTTATTTTTTTCGTTAAGGAGTTGACATTGTGGAAATAGGAAATAGGACCATAAATAAGACATCTATCCTATTAATAAAAATAATAATAAAGTATTATATCTATTTTAAAAATAATTATAAAAGGGGTGGTCAGACCACCGGCCCCACCGCAGACTGGCCAAATCTTAAAAAAAAAAAAAAAAAAAAAAAAATTGTTTGGCCTTTGAGGCTAGCCAAACTACCACCAAGGGCCACTGTGGACGCTTTGGTTTAAATTTGCACATTTTCAAATAAGCACCCCTAGCCTGCTTATTGAAATCGTAAATTTTTTTTTTCTTATTTTAAATTAAGTGCTTTTTAAATCGTAATGCTACATGCCTTACGTTTTACGATATTTTTTAAAAACACTAATTATTCTAAACAAAACCTCATAAGTATTTAGTATTTAATCCTTAAAAAAAAAAAAAAAAAAAAAAAGTTTCCTAACAAGAAAGAGCTTCAAGTCAACATAGTTTTTAAATAACTAAAAAAAAGCATTGGTATTCTATTTTTTCATATGGTAATCAACGGTCTCTATTTTTTTGTGTCATTTTCATCACAAATATCTATGGTTGCCACGCGTACAACACTTTCCAATACACCTCATTACCTATGCGGCATCATTGTTGTGTTTCCCAATTCACCTCAATACCCTTCACGCTTCGGTTTTCTTCCTCATTTTTCTGGTTTTCTTATTTCTCTTTTTCACCTGCGCTGCACCGAGAGAAACAAAGGAGAAGCAGTTTAAGAAAAAGGGAGGCAGGACCTCTTGAACTCAGAGGGGCAAAGAAGAAGGAGGGGCATAAAAAAGAAATTTTAAAAAATACTGTAAGAAATTTTCTCTCATTTTCTAGGATACTAGACACTCTTTGTTATATATTAGGGTTGACTTAGGTATGCACAAAAAGGGGCCTCAGGATTAGAGGCTCCTTTATTTATTTTGGATGGTGGGAGGCATTGGGTTTACTTTTGCATTTTTCCAAAACTGAAATCTTATGATATATAATGTTTTTGGAACAATTATTAAGCCTAATATGGTGAACATGCTTTGATTTTTTATTATTTTTTTGGTAACTACCCCCCTCCCTGAATTTTTTTGGTAAAGTTTTGGATGGAACATATTTTTAGCAACATTATCATGATGGTGAAATTCTACACTTTGTATGTTATCATTCATTTTGAGTACGAAACAGTAGGATATGCCCCGACACCAATTGAAGGTATCATGTTGTACTGCTTACTCTGTATACTTTTGTTACGTGAATACGTAACGGGGATAGATTATAGGTTCTGAGGGAACCTAGACCTTTTAGATTTTGAGGAAACCTAAAAAACCCTTTTCAAACTCAAGGTTTGGAATTAATTTTTTGATCCATTTTTATTAAAATATCATCTTCTAAATATGAAGATTACAATGACTTAGACTTGGAGTAAAACTCCTACATTAGAGATAAACCTAGAAAGATATCTAATGCAATCCTGACTCTAAAATAAATAACTAGATAATTGAAATACAAATAGACACAAGTCTATCTCTAATCTAAAAATACTGATAACAAAACTAATCTAAATGAAATCTAATTCATTTTAAATATAAATCTACTATCATATAATATCTACTTTATCCCTATGTTACTTCCATAACAATCCTTCCCCCTTAAGGAGACCTTGTCCTCAAGGTCTAGAAAGTCTTTTCTTCCAATGTCACCCCCCATTTTTACATTTTTTTCGTCTTTGGCCTTTCATCCTCTTCCTAGGTGGTCATTCTCTCGACTGATGCACTTCCATTTTTGCAAGCATGGTGGTCATCAAACACAACCAAAACTGTAACCGGTGTGTATTGATTCTCAACACACAGGTCTTGTCTTTTTGATCCATCATCTTTGTTTGCATCCATGGAAGTTGTTCTGCTGGTTTCAGGTGGTTGCGGCATGAGGACTTTATTGTTGGTGGTGAGATTTCAACATGGTGAAATGGATCCTGTGGGTTAACAAGGTTGTTGATGTCTTCGGTTGGCTGGAAATCCAGTGATGGCATGGGATACGGTGGTAGCACCATTTGTGGCTGCTCATAGCAATGAAGTTCGCCGTTGTTATCAGCTAAACCATCATCAAATTTGGCAGACAATTTTTCTTGAATCATCTCATTATTTTCTTCCATCTTCTTCATAAAGCCTTCAACCATAGTCATGAGGTTTCCTAACTGCTGCTCAAGTCGATCCAGCCTTGGATTCGCCATTGACAAGATCTTGGCTCTGATACCAAATGTTACGTGAATACGTAATGAGGATAGATTATAGGTTCTGAGGGAACCTAGACCTTTTAGATTTTGAGGAAACCTAAAAAACCCTTTTCAAACTCAAGGTTTGGAATTAATTTTTTGACCTTTTTATTAAAATATCATCTTTTAAATATGAAGATTACAATGACTTAGACTTGGAGTAAAACTCCTACATTGGAGATAAACCTAGAAAGATATCTAATGCAATCCTGACTCTAAAATAAATAACTAGATAATTGAAATACAAATAGACACATGTCTATCTCTAATCTAAAAATACTGATAACAAAACTAATCTAAATGAAATCTAATTCATTTTAAATATAAATCTACTATAATATAATATCTACTTTATCCCTATGTTACTTCCATAACAACTTTTTGCGTATATGAGCTTTAGGATATCATGTTGGGGTATTAGTTTCATTGGTTTGAGCCCTTCCTCTTGAATCGAAGGTCTTGCGCAGAGCAAAAACGTGTGTTGGTCAATAAATTTGTGGTTGGTGGAACTTCTTGAATACTGAGTGGTCCTCCCATGGACGAATCATCCTGTTACACTTCAAAGCTTGCATGGATTTGGGTCATTGAAGCCCTTGCAAGCTTCAAGGAAGTCAACATTTCTATTTTACACAGTATTATGAATTTTTTTTTGAATAATTTAAATTTGAATCTAAATTTATTTAAAATAATTTTGTTTGGATAACTTTTTAATCAATCTTTAAGGAGGGTTGAGATGATTTGTGTGTGTGTGTTTTTTTTCTTTTCAGATTTGATTGAAATTGCTCTGCATTACCGCATAATTTGGGGAGAAACATGAGGGAAATGTTGGCTTTAAGATGTTTGGAGGGTTTATTTGGTCCCAGTAATGGAAGCACCAATAATGCTTGTTTCGCCCCGGCTTCAAAAGTATGTTTTGATTTTTCTAAAAGTCGTGAAGATGTTCTCCAACACATAGTGCATGAGGTAATACTTTTTCGATTTTAACTCTAGCATGCAAGTAAATTTCTTGTGGATTTGAATATTTTCACATAACACATCAATTATATCCTTCAAAAATTTTGGGTCTTGGAACTCTATATTGATGTTGAACACAAACATTTCTTTTGTCGACATCGCCAATGAGATCTTAGAACAATTTGGACCAGAGCTGTTAAAATGGGTTGTTCGCCTTTATTATCCATAAAAGAGCTTGTATGCCTAAACACGCCTTACAATGTAAGGGTATTTTCTTAAAAAAGAAAGAAAGAAAATCTCTTTTTCTCTCCTATCGCCTTTTCCCATTTCATCCATTCTCATTATTTTTCATAATTCAATTTGTGTGCTTCTTTATGAACAGTTGAAAGATTCAATCCTTGAAGGTAGTCATCCATGATTACTTGAAGGAAAAGAGTGGATTGGCCATCATGTGGATCACTTTCAAGTAGCTTTGATGCTCCCATGTAAGTGGGTTGTGATTACCATTATCCGTAAGTATTATGTCACCTACATTTACAAATGTAGGTGATGAATACTTACGGATAATGGTCCCATTAACTCTCCATGTAAGTGGGTTGGGAAGTTCTAGTCTTTTCAGAGAGGACCACTTGAAGTTCTAGGTTCAAGACGTTGCTCACTACCATCTCGACTTCATCAATAGAGTTCTTTTGACAAGGCTCATCTACAGATGTGTCTTGACCCATCATAGTGGCACTATAAGGAGGAGAGAACCAGTTAATGTTCTCCGTTAACTGGTTCTCTCCCTCCTTATAGTGCCACTATGATGGGTCAAGACACATCTGTAGATGAGCCTTGTCAAAAGAACTCTATTGATGAAGTCGAGATGGTAGTGAGCAACGTGGTTGAACCTAGAACTTCAAGTGGTCTCTCTGGAAAAGACTAGAGAAAATGAATCTCAATGTAACTTTGAACATGATGTTCTTACTAAAAGCACCACACTGCTGACAAGCCTCCAAGTTTTGAAGGAGTTCAAAGGATGGAGAAGGAGAAAGGGAAATCCACTGCAACAAACAAGGACAAAGGAAAGAAAAAATGTGGCAACTATGAATGATGAAGAATGGTCCAGTTGCCAACTTTTTGTATATATATATATATATATATATTAATGCAATATATATATATATATATATACCAAGACGGGGGGAGAGGGTGGCACAGTAACTGAACAGTAGCTTGGCACAGTAACTGTTCAGTTACTGTGAATGCTGATGATAATGCTGATTTCAGTAAGTGGTTGGAAGCGCAGTATGCATAAAGATGCAGGGGATAAGGGGAGGTGATGATAATAGATGCAGAAAATAAGCAGTTTAAATCGAAGCAGTAGAACCGACTAGTGTGGCGGTATGACAATAATATAATCAAAATAAACAACTGAAATAAAAGCAGTTGATAAATCAAAACTCAGAAGCAGGTTATCGTTATAGATAATCTGATAAAAACCTTTACAAGAGTAAGTGTTCGGACTTACTGAAGTAATGGATAGAGAAGAAGAAGAATTAGAAGGGCAAGAGTTTCTGGTGAGGGTGAAGTCACTCAAAAAACCACTTGCTTACAATGGGAGAGAGGAGCCCGTTGTATAGGCTGGAGAAAAAGCAAAACAGTAAATTACAATGATCATCCGCGTTCATGCGGTCAAAAGCAAATAGTAAAAAGTAAACAGTAAAGGCACGTCTGGCGCCAGTCTGAACAGTGAAAGCATCAATCTGGAACAGTAGATTGTCGGCACTGTAGTGTCGGCAGACAAATCTTGAACGATGAGTGAATAAAGGTTGCCTCAACGAGCGGTGATATCGCGCGTGTCGTCCGGACATGAACAGTAGCTTGGCACAGTAACTCCAAGTATAAATGAACAGTGATCCGTCCGGGATCAGTGAGAACCAAAATTCTGGAACCAACCGTCCTTGGTTGGTGCAGTCAAACTTGAACCATTCTGGCCGTTCTGGAGCCAGTCTTGAGGAAAACCTGAGAAAACTAGCCATCTGAGAGGCTAGATAATTGAGAACCTGTAGGACCGTTAGGGGCCTAAATCTTCACATTTCTTCAGCCCCTGGGTAGGGGTAGTAGTCCTGTGAGTCTTCAAAATAAGGAGGAACCTGGATGGGCTTTTCAGCTGATGGTTTGGACGTCTCGTCTTCATCATCATCAAAAGTATCCAGGGCAGCAAGTAAGGCTTCGATCATTTCCTTCTTCTTGGAAGAATTCTTCTTTGAAGAGCTTGAAGAAGCCGAATGGGAAGAAGTAGGGGAACTCTCTTTCTCTTGTTTTGGAGAAGAGAAAGCACTGGGGGGAATCAGCAAATTGGACAGGGCAGACGCCTTTGGGGCAGGAAGGGCCTTGGGAGCGTGAGCCATGTTTTTAACCGCAAGGACAATGGAATCAACTAGTGTGCATTTATCCCACCATTTGATATACCAATGTCTTTGAATCTTGTCTTCCGAGAGTTGGTATTGCCACCTCAGAATCCAAGGAATCTTGAAATTTTTAACAAAATGAAGCATAGTAGGGAACTTTGCTCCATAAGAATCAACCTTGTAATGGCCTTTGAAAGTTTGAAAGGCATCAACAAGTTGGAGGGGGAGAATATCTGGGAGACAACCAAATTGGTTCCACCACCTGGAGAACCAGAGAGGAAGGAGACCATAGAACTCTTTATCAAAACTGACAAACCAAGAATGTTCAAAATTCGTGGTTTGATGAAGTAGAAACTTGAAAAAGGCATCCACATAATCATAATAATTACAATGTTAAACCCGTTCAGGGACCTGGAATCAGAAGGGTGATTACCCCATTCTTTTTCTAAAATAACTTTCTTGAAATAAACGGAGTGGTAAACCGTTTTCTGGGGGTTAATCTTGTCCCCAATGGTTTTGAAGAAAACAGAACCTGTTTGTTTCAAGATAGCAGAATAGTAAGCCAAATTTTTTGATGGATGTTCAGGAATCCAATGAAAATTTGGGGGAAAATAGGAGACGGCAATATCTCCGGGGGTAAGGGAAGGGGAAACCCGATTTAACTCAACAAAGAACAAATTTTGTGAGTAAGGAAGAGTCATGTATTTTGACGACGTCCGATCGTACTTGACTCTGGGTTTTTGGGAAGGATCCGCAAAGGGATCATAGGGGGCAGCAAGAGTGCTGGAATAAGAAACCTGGGAACCAGGACAAAAGGGAGTGAATCTGTTCGTTAAAGCAACAGATGAAAATGGCAATGGAGAAGCAGTTGGAACAATGGAAGACTCTGACTTGATAGCCAGAGCCTTGGAAGTAACTTTCTCTTTATCTTTTTTGCTGGCCATGGTGGCACTGCAAAATTTCAAAAGGAAAGAAATTAGAAATAAAACTGCAAAACTTTTTGAAATATCACAAAATAATTTGAAAATTATTTTGATGCAAAGTAAAACAGTTATAATAATATGCGCCATATGCTGGGTATGGATATAAAAAGTGGGCCAAACACGTCTGTCAGGGGGAGTGTTTAGACAGGATAAAGTTCTAATGGGAGTAGGGCACTCATCCAACTCTAATCCTGAAAACCTATTAACCCATTTATTAATATCAATCTCAAATTTAGAAACAAACTGAAATTGAATATTAGAATCAAACTTGACAGTAGAAACACCAATTTCATCAACAGAAAATGGATAAAGCAAAGAAAGAAAAGGTATGCCAAGAATCACTTTTTCTTTCATATTCTTAACAAGAACAACATTAGTATTAAAACGAACACCATTCTGGCAAACATGAACGTTATTGAGTTCATATTTGATATGCAACTTATCACCACTGGCAGAATTTAATCTTTGAGTGGATGATTCAAAATATTTTTCAGGAATAAAACCTTCTTGAATGCAATTCAAGTCAGAACCAGAATCAATCAAAGCAAGAGCATCAAAAACATATTCATCAGAAATACGGATATGAACTTTTGAATACCATTTGGGAGGAACAACTTTTGAAATCATACTGACAACCTTAACCTCATCAGAGAGAGATTTATGGGTGGATTCAGCCTCATCATCATGCTCAGAAGTCTTAGTGTCTTCGTTACTGGAAGCACTTTCTGGAAAACATTTGTTAAGATTTAACAGCAGGAGCTGTTGTTGTAAATCTTTGTTCTCGCCACGACTTGCAATTCAGCTTGCATTTTCACAATATCTTTCTTGATGTTACCGATCTCATGTCGCAATTCGAGACAAGAAGCACTTTGTTTTTCGGATTTGAAAACGTTTCAAAGTGTCTTCAAGAGAGATTTTGGAAGTAGCTGGTTTTTCAAAATTTTTCAACATGAGTTTCTTAAGTTTTTAAGATACTCTTCTTTTAACTCAGGATCATCAATTTTGAAATCGGGGTTAAAGCAAATCTTCTTGTTCTTCCGATTTGGACATCATTGAACAAGTTTTTGGGTTGCAGCAAGAACTCTGCACAGTTCTCAAATTTATAACAATTTTCATAAATGTAAGAATCGAATGATAATCGTAATCCGAGGAGGATGGGATATCATCATTCAAGAATAATCGAAAAATCATTGTTTTGGAAAATTTCAAAATCTTTTGCTTTTCATCGTCCTTGATGTTTAAAGCATTGATCTCTTGTTTAATCTTTTTGGGAGGTTTAGGGCACTTATCAGCATAGTGTCCTTCTTCTCCACAATTGAAACATTTATTTTTTGAAAAATATTTTTCAAATTTAGAGCTTTTACTCCGTTTGGGAGGTTTAGAAAATTTAGGTTTGTTAAATTTTCTTGTCTTAGCTCTGTTGTAATATGGAGGGGAAGATTTCACGAAATCTTTTCGGGCTTTCTTCTTATGCTTCCTGGAAGGAGCAATAGGAGGCAAACCAAACTGTTCGCAGAAATTTCCCATTTCATACTTAGCTTTCTTGGCGTTCTTAAGCTGCTGTCGGATCATCTTTTGATCGATGCACATCTTAATGCCAAGTTTTTTCACTGTGGAGAATAAATCTCCATAGGTTAATCTTTCAAAATCAATAAGACCAGTGTCCGTACTGATCAATTCATCTTTAACCTTGTGAGCAAATAATGAAGGCAATCCATCAATAAACTTTTCTTTCCAATAAGGTTTCTGGCTATCAGACCTCATCATGACACGGGAAAGAAAAACATCTTGATACCACCTATAATCAGACATAGTAGGGCATCGAAGATTGTTCAAATAATCAGAAATCCGAGAAGTAATGTTGGAAGGAGTTCCAACAAAATTCTTGATAATTGTATAAATCAAGGTGTTAACACCATCAGGTTCACCCATGCCAACGTCCTCATTGAAAATGGGTATACCTTCTTCATCACATTTTACTGCTTTCCTGATCTGGTTTCTTCTGTCCTCAGTGAGATAATTATCCCACCAATTTCGAAGTGTGCCAGAAAAACCAGTAGCAAGTAAATCCACAATATCAGTCTGGCTTTTACTGTGGTTTGAGATGTAGGCATTAGCAACCATGGCCATGTGATTCATCTTGTTGAGCAGTTCTTGCTCAGACAAACCATCAATGTTCCATTCATACAACTTATCAGCAGAAACAGAAAATTGAGTTTGCAAAAATCTTTCCTCAAACTGTAAATCGGGAGGGGTAGGTTTTGGATAAAAATTCTTTGTCTGGTTGAAAGTTCTAGATCCGTCAAAGATCCTTTGGAGTTTTGGCTCCATTTCAATCTTGCCAAAGTTTTGTTCAAGAACCTTGATGTCAGAATCTGTGGAATCAGCTGAGGATTCAGAATCAGATGAAAAAGCTTTTTCCATGACAAAATTCTGACCAGAGGAACTGGCACGAGTCGTTTTTAACTCGGTCAGCTCGGCAAGCAATTTGTTCACTTTCTCAGTGTTCTTCTGAGAAGTGGTTTTCAAACCAGGAGATTTCTTTAAATCAGGGAGAGAAATCAGTGGTTTTTCAATCTTTGGGGGAACAGAGGAAAACTTTAAATCAGAAGAAGAAGAGGGAAATTTTTCTTCAATCCGATCTAGCTGTTGACCTATGATATGGATAGATTGGGAAATAAAATTGTTTTGCTCGATGATTCTCCTATCGTTCGTGATAGGGTCCTTATCATGAGTTTTGAAAGGGGAACACTTGACAACCATGTTTTTGACATCCAGAAGAGTGTTTGTAGTGGGAGGATGGGAAGATCTGACAACAGATTTATCCTCTTTGACAAACTTCTGTTTGACAACGTTCAAATCATTTTCGTCCGGAAAATGTTTTTGTAAAAAATCAAAGAACAAAATGTGAGTCTGGGACTCGATCATAGCTTCAGCCCATTGGACCTTGATGCGATCTCGTTCCTTTTGAGAATACTTAGCACGGTAAGCATGTCTCAACTCACGATTTTCTTTTGAAGAAAAATCTTTGTTCAAAGCAGACCAATCAATAACAGAGAAAAAATCTTTAATCTCAGCAGTAATAACATTACACTGATGAGGAAAATCAGGGGGAATAGGAGCAACAAAATCAGAAGCAGAGGGAGAAAGAGATCCACGATCCTTATCCGTCAGGGGATGATTTTTCGTAGAATAGAAAGCAGATGAAACTTGGGAATCCGTAGAAATTCCTTTGAGTTTCAAACCAGGATTAACTGTGGGATGAAGATGAGGAGAATCGTTAAGGGATTCGTCGACATCTTTATCTCTACGACGGAGCCCTTCTGAGGTCGTTGAACCCGCAAAAGAATTCCTTCGTTCGTTAATCAACAGGGGACGTTCAATTCTGTTTGAATATCCCAAATCAGAAAAACTGATTTTAACAGATCCATCCATGTATTGTTGGATGTAATCAAGATTAGAGGCATCGTTAACTACTCGAGAAGGTTTTGAAACATTTTCCAAAAGCCACTCGTTGGGGAGTTCAATCTCAGCCCACCGAATCATTTTTTGAGTTTTAATATTGGCATTCTGAGTAGAACTCTGAATCAACAGAGTCGATTCACCCGTATTCTTAATCACAGCACGTGGATCAAGATTTGTTTTCATCAATTTATAATAAACACGATAGATGATAGCAACAGGATGGCTACCAACTTCCATGTTATAACCTGATGTGAGTATATTCAGCGTCAAAGCTTTCAGAATATGAACATCGGTTAAACTCAAAGTCATGTTTGGAAAAACATCAAAGTGGACGGGGCCACCAAACAAAGATGACTGAATCAAACTAATAATGCTTGTTTTAAAATCAAGAAAACGAGCATCACGCAAACAAAGCAAAACAGATGCATTAATACCGAGTCGAGTCAAAGCCTTGACTGCAACTTGGACAGAACCAACATGCAAAAATCTGTATTTCTTTGCAAGAGCATTGTTAACAAAACGCTTGCTGAACAAGGTAATAGTCGATTATTACCCGAGACCGGAAAGGTCTGTTTCAACGATTTTTTTGATGAATATTGAATCTTAAAAGAAGATTGAAACCAAGTAGTATTGTAGATATCCCTAGCGCCCGGCTTGGGATGTTCCACTTATCAAATCAGCATTATCATCAACCAAAATGTTTTCATAGTTAACCACGTCCGGTGGTAAACTGGAATTAGAGCTAACAGAAGAATTAGATCTCCACATTATGACTCACAAACTAAACTCAAAATCACTCACTGGGTGAAGTCTTAAAGGATCTCATCCTAGGTACTCACTCACTGGTAAACTTCCTAAGTGTGTCCTCGCTAAGTATATGACTAGCACACGCAGACCCTTGGCCTAGCATGCAGGTTGCGCAGACCCTTGGCCTAGCCCTCAGCACCTACTTAATGCCCTCACACGCCTCTCCTGGGCTTCAAACGGGACTTACAGGTTCGCAAACTGAGGTGACGGGGTGTCAACTTGAAACTGCACTGACGGGGTGGTAGCTACAGACATAGTGACTAGGATCTCGACACAGAGAAAGCTTAACAGGTAATGAACAAAAAGGGGGAGACAAAGACTATGCACTCAGGGGGGGGAGAAAGAGAGAAGATGTAAAATCAAGGCAGAAAGAGACCAAACTCTTATGGCATTATATATATATATATATATATATATATATATATATATATATATATATATATATATATATATATATATATATATATATATCATCAAAGCTTCAGCCCACCAACAAAAATTAAAACGTACAAAAAGGAGGTAGTTATAAATTAATTAGAAAAAATTCACATATTTCCTCAAATTACTACTAAGTTAACAATGCTATCAAACTTTCAATTAGGTTAATGTTATCTCAAGGTCATCAAAAGACAAAAATGACTCTAAATTTGCGTGAATAAGACAAAAATATATTTATAAATTTGAGAATTTTTTTTTTTAACAAAAACGATTTTTTTTTTTTTTAAAATTCCACTCCCCTTTTTTAAAAAATTTCTATTTTTTTTTAAAAGATATTTTCATGGTTAGGGAAAAATTAACAATGTTTTTAGTTCTGACGACATTGCTGGTGATAGTTTGAAATGAGGTACATAGACTTTCTCCAAATTAATTTATGAACATTTTTCTTGTCTTTTTCTTTTTCTATTTCTTTTTTTCTCTTATTTTGGTCTCAATTTTCGCTCTCTTTCTCTTCAATAGCTCACTTCTCCAGGAAGATATATAAAGACGAAAGAAATTAAACGAGAAGGTTGTCCGTTGTCCTACAGGCTACAACATTCATTCTATGTGGGTCAACGTTTCTACGCCAACCAGAATTTTCAAAGTTTCTAGAAATGGGCTGAACTCGAACTGGGCTGACGAACCAGAATATTGAAGCGATTCAAGTTTTTAGGCTTTTGCTTTGTCCAGCCCGACAACATGTTTTTAGCATCGTACTTTTTTTGTCTCAGTTTTTAGATATCACGGGGCATCCAACCAAACCAAATAGCAAAGATGGCGCACTTGTTTCTCAGTCGTAGATGAAGAACCAGTGGTGGGGACTGGGGAGCAACACCACCCACATATCCACATATGGTTTCTCTGCCATTTTGGTCCCAAGAAACACAATGGGTCTCGGTTTCAGGCTAAATCTCAAGTGGGGATTTCCGACTCAGTCCCATTCCCTCACCAATTCACCCTTCAGGATTTCTTCTTCTTCTTATGGTGAGTTTACTGGCTCTGTACCTCGTTTCCTGCATGTTCTCCCAAAGAAAGAAGGAAAAATGGGAAGAAAAGTACTTGTTCTGCTGTGATTAATTTTTGAATGGTAATTTTTAATCTCATCAATTTTTCATTGCAATAGTCAGTTGTGCTTGAATTTAGTTATATACTCGCTTCCCCATTATCTGGAAATCCATGCTTAAGCTAAGAAAAAAAAAGTATCAATAGCAGACTTAAGTGCAGAAATGGACCTCGCAAGCTGATCACCTTAGAGTATCATTGGCGATTGAATTTTAGAGTTTGCTCTAGGAACTGGGTTCTTCTAATTCTAAGGGCTTGGCCATTAGACATGAATTCTTTTAGGAACTTTAGTAATATCTCACGGAGTAATTTTCTGAAGTATATGGTTTCACCTCTTTAAGGAGGGTATTAGATAACAGCAATTTGAAAGAGCTATGTACATTGTTATCATCTTGTGAGGATGAAATATATTTGACCAGGATACACTTTAACATGACCCGACGAGAAACACAATGTGATTTGAATTTATTTCCTTTGAGAAAGGCTGTGCTAAGAGTTGTCATTACTGCTATGTGAACTTCATTAAGATTTTGTTTTTCCTAAAAGTGTTTTGATTTAGTATTCAGGTACTTCCTATGACTTGGCAATTTCATATGTGTTGGGAGTTTGTCAATTAGTTTTCAAAATTTAGCCTGTCGTTTTTATTGAAATTTGCCAAACATGGTTTAAGTTCAACATTGCTTTATAATTCCATCACAGTTACTTTGTAGAATGATGAAGTCAAACTCGTCAAGTTGATTTCAATAGGTTTGGTTGTTTGTATGGGTGAACAACTTAAGTTTTCATTGTGAATCTTTATCATGCTCAATTGGATCAGGTTGTGGGTGAATTGAATCTAGAAATACTTTCTTGTTCGCTTTTCCCTTTCTAGTTAGGTGATCCTATTGTATACTCCCGGTGTACTTTGGGGCGCCTTTACGCTTTCAATAAGACTGGTTATTACTTATCAAAAAACTTGCTACACCAACTAATTATAGATTCATCATTGTTTTTTTTTGTCATTAATTTACTATTCTCTTTCCCCT
Organism: Corylus heterophylla; assembly: GCA_016403345.1. Classification (NCBI taxonomy): domain Eukaryota; kingdom Viridiplantae; phylum Streptophyta; class Magnoliopsida; order Fagales; family Betulaceae; genus Corylus; species Corylus heterophylla. The sequence goes on from JADOBO010000032.1 coordinate 144,542, forward strand.
TTATAATCTGCAATTACAATTTGATATAAATACTACATAATGTGATACTAAGCTTGAGTTGGTGAGATAACTTTATTTAGTATACTTTCTAACTGATCTGCATTCTCGAACACTTTGTGTTTTCCACGTCAACAAAGAATGCATGAGGAAGATCAAATATCCCACTATGTTTGGCAATTTAGGTAGCAAGAAATGAAAAGAAGTGAAGTGGTGGGAAGAGGAGATGGGAAGAGAGGTGTTGAAAACTGAAATATGACTTCTCTTTTCCTGTTTGGATATAACAAGGACGATTGGGTTTCTTCTACATGAATTGCGTTCTTACTCTTTTTGCTTTTCTCTATTCTTTTAAACTAAGTAGGGGTATTTCTGTGACTACGAGAAAAAGAAAAAATTTCACTTGCTTTATTATGCCACTTCCTGCCACTTTTGGTGAGAAGTAGAAAGTAGGTCCCATAGGAAGTTTAGCCCTCCCGCTTCCCTCCTCATGTAACATGTTTCTCACTTAAATATCCAAACATGGAAAATATTTATCAGCTTGATCCATTTCACTTCTCATCTATTCCTTCCAACCACTTTCTTCGATCCAACACAATGCCTGGTTTTAATTCTGTGTTCACCATCAATTGTATAAATTGGCATTGGCGTGTGTTATGCTTACTATTATTTTGTTATATCATACTTTTTACTTTTGAATATAAAATGAACAGTTAGAGGCAAGGAGGCTTCTTTCAACTTGACAAGGCGGTCTTTCGTGTCTCATATTTCGATGAAAGTGAAGCTTCTTACAAAGATCCTCTGAAAGCATACATGTGTTCACCTGCTGCTTCAAAATTCTCGGAGAATGATTTTTCAGAAATGGTAGACATGAAGGTTTGTCATTGTTTGAGTTTTCATAGGCAAATTGCATGCAATAATATCTCAAGCACAAATTGTGTGTGTGTGTGTGTATAGAATAATTAACCAACTAACAAAAATGTTAGCGATAAATATATACCATGTATGCATATATACAATACATACATGCATGCATTTTTATTACTATATAACCCCTACTACCTAGTTGGCTTAGCTTGTATACTTCCTATGTACATGGGGGCGCCTTACGATTTTAATGATATCTCGATTAAATCGAGAAGTTGTTCAAATTTTTTTCTTAACTTATCAAAAAAAATAAAAATGATATCTCAATTATATATATATACCTATCAGACTGTGTCCTACCTTTTGAAATTGTAGAATCAGCATTTCCTCAAGATATCATGTCCATATCCCGTATCAGATATATGCTTCATATCTGTGTCCTACTTTTTAAATTGTCGAATCAGCATTTCCTCGGTATATCATGTCCACATGCCATATCTGTTTATATGCTTCATACCCGCATCTTATCTTGAGGACACTCATTATGCAACTATCTTTTTGCTATTTGAAATCTTATTGTAGGTCTTATCTTTCATAAAAATATTACGAAGCGGTCATACAAGAGTCTACATAACATGATTGATGATACCTGTGTGCTGTTAAAGAGGACAAATGTACTTCCTCCACGAGCTTAAAGGTGTACAGGACAGCACATTTCTAGTTGTTAATGGAAAATATTCACGTTTTAGAGAAAACTTTTGTTGATTCAGACGAGCTAGGGTTAGAAAGAGATATTCTTCATTCTTCTGCAACTAGGGAGACTCAGAGCTATAAACTTATTCAATACCTGTCTATCAAGGACCCTTAAAATCTCAAATGTTTTGGATTTTTCTGATGTGCCTACTGAGCATATTGGAGAGCACAAGATGAAAAGCGAAGTAGATGATCACATAGGAAAAGTTATTGTTCACTCTGGGAAAATGAAAGAAAGAAAATCAAGAAGAGAGAGAACATTGAAAAATGCCAGTGAAATTTCTTTTCTGTCAATGCCCTCAAAAACCATTGAGAAACGTTTTGGAAAGCCTACCGTTTCATCTGTAAAAAGAGCATCAAGGTCTAGAGGTAGAAGGCTAAAGGTTACCAGGAATGAGGCTGAAATGTCAAGGGGGGTTAGGGTAAGCGTTAATCTTCCTGGACATAAATGTATTTTACTGTTCATGCTCCAAAAAATTCTTAAATCTATATTCTGCATAATTACAGGTGGTTGCGGAATTGGAGAGAATCAGAAGAACTTTGGAAGAGGAAAGTGGGCGGGTAGCCAGCTTGAGTTGCTGGGCAGAAGCAGCTGGACTTGATGAAAAGGTGTTGCAGCAGCATTTGCATTATGGTTGGTATTGCAGGGATGAGCTTATACGGAGTACTCGCCCCTTAGTTCTATACCTTGCAAGAAACTACAGAGGTCAAGGAATAGCTTTGGAAGACTTATTTCAGGTTTGTTAGGCATGTTTCCCTTGTATACTGGATTACCTTGTTTGTTGATAATTTCTAGGATGCTTTTTGAATTGAAAAATTGGTGTATAGTTTGCCTAAGGATGCGATTCTTGTTTGGACAGTGATAAATAATTGATTTCTGTTTACCTTAGAAGTGTGTAGAATTGAAAAGTGTTGATGCTGTTTTTGTCAAGAAGCTTATGCGGAGTAATTCTTTTAATTACTGTTTTACAATATGAGATACTTCTGTATACAGGCAAACAATAAAGCCTGGATGAAGGAAAATATGTTCAATATAATAAATTCAAATAGACAAACACGCAGGATGTGTCCTTGAGCATAGATTTTAGGTTGTTGCCGTCTCTCACATCTCGCGCTTGTATAAAATTGTGATTCTCATGTTTGCATCCACATATGAAAAATTTAATTCGATTTCCTAGTTACTTTTTCTTGCTAGTGGAGGAGTTTCGGAGTCAAAATTTGTGACACCGTGGTTTCATAATGGGAAGATGAGGAGCTCACATAAAGTAGGTAGTTTATGAAGACATTCATGAGTACTGAGTCTAACATTGCTTAATTAGTAAGTGAAATTGGGCTTTATAAATAATTCTATGGAAGCTCCAAATTGACTAATCATTTTTAGGTAGTAGCACAGATGTAGCTAATGCTTTTCTTGGGTTGTTACAAAATTGCCCTGAGATACGTGACCTATTGTAGATCTTTGCAAATTCAACACTAACAATCCATCCCTTTCCTCCGAAGGGAGATTTAAGAATGACACTTGTATCTCTTCAAAGCATAAATTTATTCGCATTATAAATCTTCTTAGAGCCACTCATTTTTTATCTGAAGCTTGTGATTCCACTTTGACTATGAATAGAACTTTTAGATTTTACAAATAAAAATAATAATAATAATAATAATAAAAAAGTGACAAATAGAAAGGATGGGTTAGAAGCATTGCTTGACAAAGGAGCTTAATTTGGAATAAAATCCAATCATTCTTAGTTACCAACTTATAATTTAGATTACATGTCAAATGAGAAAGGTGCATATAATAAGGAGCTTTTCAAACTTTCATGAAATTATGCATTGCTAACACTCAGGTTTAGATAGTCAATTTTTAAATGAAAACAAATCCGTACACATTAACAATGTGGGAATACAGCTTATATATTTCATATGCCACCTGGTGGCAGCAAATCTGTGGAGTACACTCTTCATATGCCATGAAATTTTAAAGCAGTCAGATTGTGTGGTGGTTTTGATGGTAATGGGGCATGAACTACTTAAATATTTTTCCCAACATATTTTCTTCAATATTGCTTTATTCTTTTTTATTTTTCAATGGCTACTTAGACCAATGCATATGGGCAAGATTATACTGCAGATCATCAATGACAAGTCTGTAGGTGCAGCTTTCTTTCATGCTGAGATTTATAATTGTATGAAACTTAAGAATGTATACATATATATATACTTGGTTTCTCACTTGGGAAGATTTATAAGTTCACTTTTCCCCTTTTTAACAGGCGGGAAATCTGGGAATCCTCCAAGGTGCTGAAAGGTTTGACCATACCAGGGGTTACCGATTTTCAACCTATGTCCAGTACTGGATAAGGAAATCAATGTCAAGAATGGTAGCACAGCATGCTAGGGGAATCCAAATTCCTGTATGTTGCTCTCTTCTTTTAGATCTTGGTTCTACGTCCAAATAGAACCCTCATTTCCTGTATGCTACTCTTTTCTTTGTGACATCCAGAGGTTGATCCAAATGTTTTCCATTTTTTTTTTTTTTTTTTTAAATCATGCTTCATAGTGCACATTAAGCTGCACAATAAATAAGATATAGAAAGCTCGAAAAGCTCTTTACAGAAGCCACAGGAAATACCCAGATGATGATGAAATTCCAAAGCATACTGGTCTTTCTTTGGCTAAAATCAGAACGGCTAGTAAATGCTTCAGAGTTGTGGGTTCAATTGATCAGAAAATGGGAGAGTACATGCAATATAGGGTATGACTAAAATCCATCCTCTCTCTTTCTTATATGCATATTCATTTCATCCATACTGTCAAGTTAATGTCTTGTTGTAAATTGAGATTTGTGTAACTTATTTTGTTTTGGGCTGTGGTCACTAAGTACTCCGGACATATAACAATTTTTCGTATTATTCTGTCAATGGTTTTCTTATATAACAATAGGTGATGGGCTATGGTTTTAGAGAAAAGTGGATGTTAGATGATGGAAATTGAGTACATTTATAGGGCAGAGAGAGGACCAGTTTCCTTTATTCTTTTATAACTCAACTTCCTATCAAAGTAAGAGTAAATTTGATAGGAAACCACTTCTCTTAATTAATTAACATTTTATTAAGGATTTAGATTAAATAATCTCATAACTTAAGGAGCCTAATAAATACTCATATGTGCCATGTTATGTGGGACATTAAATTCTTACATAGCACACCCAAACAAGAGCCTCCAAACGACGGTTTTCCTCTGCATTTCCTCCCACCAAACACTCTCTTTACTTAAGCATTTCGTTCTTCGCAACAAAAGCAGAGAAAGAAGCCACCCTCAGCAGCACTTTTGCACTGTCGTCTTCTTCTCAAGCCAAAATTTCTTTCTCTAAAGAGAGAATCTTTAATAGAAAAATAGTATAGAACAAAAAAAAAAAAAAAAAGTGCCACGTAGGAGCTAGCTTACCTACCGTTGTTGTGTTTACTTCGGCCTCAAGAAATGTAGGGCTGGCCTAAGTAAAAATATATGGGGAAAGCATTTTTAATAAAAGATTATGTCATGGTCTGCGACTTTGCAGACGCTTGCTCCTTGGAAAAAATCCTGTAGTGCGCCTCTTGTCTAGTCAATCAGTAAAAAAAATGATAAAGAAAGATTGTTTAAATTAAAAGGAAAGTTTTGATGGGATAGAAGCGAAGAGAAGGGTGCTCTGTGCACACCTTCTTTGCAACGGTCTGAATTCAACTTTGTAGCTCTCTCTCGAGTCTCAGTTGCATTTGTGTGTCAGACTCCTAACCTAGACATGCGAGAATTGAGAATTTGAGAGGCACTTAAACAAATATGTAGCTCTCTATATTTTATCAAAACTCTCTCATAAATCCTTTGTCTTTGCTTTTTCCTCTCTCTCTCATATTCCAAGAAAGATCAAGACACCTTAAATGCTTCAGCTCCCTGATAGAGCTTGGCACATAATCAAGATTTCTTTTCGACAGATCCAACATGCGCAAGAACTTGAAACTTGAAAAAAATGCATCACAATCAATCTTATACTTATAGTTTTTGAGAAAAAGAAATGACCGTATTCTACTTGCTTCACACAATGAAAAAATAGGTTTATCGTAACCAACAAGTAATGATAGATGGCGCGTTTTCTCATCAAGGTTTGTTTCCTTATCACCTAATGTGGCCATCAACGATCCTGATCCTGCCACTGATATGGCAAGATCATGCATGAGGTCATGCATTTTGCATTCATTCAGGAAACCAGTCATAGTCGTTTGAGCTTCTTGAAAGAATGATCTCCATCGTAAATCCATAAAATACATTCTACCAACCTCTTCTAAGCATCGGCTTTCATCATCAGAAGACTTTACAAACCCTTGTGCTATCCAAAGCCGAACAAGTTTTTTTTCACTAAACAAGTAATCCTTTGGAAACAAACTACAATAAGCAAAGCATTGCTTCAAATGTGAAGGAAAATGATCGAAACTTAGCTTCAGAGTAGGTAAGAGGTCACTTATATTCTGAGATAATTTTGAGAGTTATTCTTCTTAAAAGACACCCATTCTGCTTCTGAATTTTTGGAGCCCAGTAAACTTCCGATTGTGGTTATGGCCAAAGGGACACCTGAACACTTTTTTACGATCTCCTTTCCAAGTGCAACCATGCTTGAATTCTCCGGCTCTTGTCCTCTCTCAAAGGCCTTGTGCTTAAATAAAGACCATGATGCTTCTTCATCTAAACCTTTTAAGGAATATGATTCAACTGCCCCAATAATCCCTGCAACACTTTCCTGGCCGATGGTCTTTGCAACAATTTCATTGCGAGTAGTCACTACTATTCTACTGCCTCTTGCACCACCCATCAGCATTTGTTTCAAGCGACACCATTTTCCATGATCACCATTCCACACATCATCCAACACTAGGAAGTATTTCTTTCCTTGGAATATTTCTCTAAGTTCACCCACCAATGTATCCATTTTGGCGTCTGCTGGTTTCTCCTTGGCTGCAGATTCTAAGGCTTTTGCAATAATATTTTTAATATCTACGAAATCATAGACACACACCCACATTTTGAGCTCAAAATGTTTCTGGATTTGGTCATCATTGAATACGAATTGAGCGAGTGTAGTCTTTCCCAATCCACCGATGCCAACAATTGGAAGGATTGAAACATTGTCTTCAACGTTGGAGTCCAGCAGAAATTCTATAACAACCTTCTTATCATCCTCTCGACCAATAACTGTTTCCGCACGTACCAAAGAATGAGTGTTATCCCTCTCCCTGTTCCCGACTCGTGGCTCAACCCGGCGTACCTCCAAGTGAAAATTCTGCCTATCTGCATTGATGGCATCTAACCTCTTTCTCATGGCCTTAATCTTATGGCCCATTTTAAAACGATAGGCAAGCTGGTTCTTTTTGGCCTTCTCATTGCATTCACGGGTCATTATATCTCTTCCTAGAGCTTCAGTGGAAATTTCATCCAGCAAGTCGTCCGCATCATACATGGCATCTTCTAGCCTTCCGAGCCAACGCTTAATCGCATGGTTACTGCGCACCGCTTGTCCTCCGCATCCAGAAGCACATCGTTGATTGTTGAAACGGTGTCGGTCAGGCTTTGAAGCTCATCTTTGACATCCCAGAACAATCCGATCTATTTGACAGCCGGTGAGCACAAAGCCTCAATGATTCGCTCCGCAACAAAGGAGAGAAGTGGTTCCGCCATTTCCTGATGGTGAGTGAAACACAGCGCTGTTGGTGGAAGGGGTTGAAGGGTAGAGTGAAGAAATGATGAGTGAAAGATCGCTGAAAAGTGAATTGCAGAAATGTTTTTGAGAAGATTAATTAACTTGTTTTCATTCGCATTTTTCTTTTTCTGAATTTTTTAATATATATGTATCACGAATCCTCCTTTCAGAAAAGCAAGATGAAAATGAAAAAAATACAAAAATAATAACTATAATCAAATAAAAAACAACCAAATGAGACGAAAGTTAACTGATAGAAAATAAGATGAAATGTTTTTGAATTTTGGAGTTTCAAATATATTCATTATTTGCTACTTTTATAACACAACACATGTTTCTATTCAAATTTTGCATTTTTTATTTTTTTCCTAATCAAAAGTGTAGGCCAAATTTACAAAAAAGATTAATTGTGGATATCATACTGGGGTATGACCATAGTAGCATCTATACGTTGGGAGCCACACAAGAGGGACTTAGATGGTGGGAATCACAACCGTTCCCTCAAGTTCGACTAAATCATAATCTGGCCCTAACTTCACTATAGTAGCACCTATCCGTGGGAAGTCACACAAGAGGTGCCTAAACGGTGGGAACAGCAAGCACTCTCTCAAGTCCGACTGATCTATAGCGTGACCTAGCTCCACCATAATAGCACCCATCCTTGAGAGCCGCCCATGAGTGGCCTAAACGATGGAAACCGCAAGTGCTCCTTCAAGTCTGACTAAGTCATAGCCTAATCCAGCCCTATTAAGACATCAATAAAAATCAAGGTGACTAATACTAATCAGATATATGTAAAAATTTATTATTGTGAAAATTTTAACCCACGCCCTACCTCCTAGTACATGCCTAACCACTTAAGACTTCAACCATCCTGAAAATTACCTTCCTCAAATCTCTCATTAATAAATTCATTATATTAAATTTTGTTCTTTTTAAAAAATATTTTTGTCTAATTGTAAAATTTGTTTAGTATTTTTTTCTTTTTATTAATTTGTAGGACATTGATAATTTGTTTTTAGTAATTTGAAGGGATATTCAATTAAAAATTTGAAAAGATATTTTCACTGAACAATAATTTAAGAAGGATATGTTTTCACGTGGGTTACACGGCCTGATGTCTTGCAATTATTAGCTTGTGGCAACCTCTTGGCCTGCTGTTGTAACTTTTAATTTATGACACAATAAAAACACTAATAAATCACACTTTTGTTAAAATATCTCATATTCATCTACCCTATTTACTGCGCCCCAACAAACGAGAAACGCTTCTCTTCATTTCCCAGACCATCTACCCACCATCTCTCCTCTTAATGTTTTTTTTTTTATTTTTTTATTTTTTTATTTTTTTTAAAGTTAAGATGCAATCTCATGAGATGGATTGGTGGGTAAATGGTCTTGGAAATGAAGAGAAGCATTTCTCCCAACAAAAAGAAAAGAAAGTTTGAAACATCTATCGTGGTATTTGGTGAATGGGTTGGCCTAAACACTGTAATTGATGTAAATTGATATGAAAAAAAAAGTAAGAATATTTGGTATAAAAAAAATGAAAAAGTGGTATGGAAAAGTGAAAAAATTTTGTTTTGTAATAATTTTTTTATTTGAATAATAATAAAAAGTGAATAATTTGATATAAAAAGTGAAAAAGTTAGAATTTTTTGATGTGAATTTTTTTGGGAAATGGTGATGAATAGTGCCTAGGCCAACCCCAACCCTTTTACCACAAATAGTACTCACCAAACATAAAATTTACTATTCACTCACCTGTTCATTAAACAAATATATTTTATTTCTCTCCCTTTTTGCTTTTCATTTTTTTTTTCTCTCTACAACCTCTCTCCCTCTTCAATGAAATCAAAGTATATATTTTCTCTCTCCCTCTGAAAACGAAAAATCTTTTTTTTTTTTTAATTTCCAAAATTGATATGGGAGTGAAAATTAATAAGCCGACATGTAACAATCCAAAATCAATCATGAAAACATATTCTTCTTCCAATAGTAATTAAAACTAAGAAAATGAAGGAAATATTACAAATTTTTAAAAATATTACCGTTAAAATAAGATAAATATTCTTAAAATAGACCATTAGGAAAATACAAACATTCAAAAATATAAAAGTTAGAGAAAGAATAAACAAATCATTAAAAAATAATATTTAAATGAAATAGTGAAAGTGGATTGTTAAAGTAGTAAGGATGCTATGAGTGCTCTGAAAAAGTGAGTTGACAAAATAATCAAAAGTATACTTTTGATTATTTTAGTAAGTAAAATTTGGTGAGACTGTTAGGAATGCTCTTTTATATATATATATATGTTAAAAAAAAAAAAAAATCTTACTATATATATTAAAAGTTTCTCAATTTACGAGGTGAATATGATGTCCACCATCTAACGAGTTATAAATGAAAGTTAAGTGTAGATATTAATTATCTTCTCCTATGAACAGAGTCTACATATTAAAAACTCATAGATATTTCAAACTTTCTTTTCTTTCCAAGACCATTTACCCACCATCTCATGAGATTGTATCTTAACTTAAAAAAAAAAAAAAAAAAAAAAATTAAGAGGAGAGATGGTGGGTAGATGGTCTGGGAAAGGAAGAGAGGCATTTCTCGTTTGTTGGGGCGCAGTAAATAGGGTAGATGAATATGAGAAATTTTAACAAAAGTGTGATTTATTAGTGTTTTTTATTGTGTCATAAATTAAAAGTTACAACAGTAGGCGAAGTGGTTGCCACAGGCTAATAATTGCAAGACATCAGGCTGTGTCACCCACGGGAAAACATATCCTTCTTAAATTATTGTTCAGTGAAAATATCTTTTCAAAATTTTTAATTGAATATCCCTACGAATTACTAAAAACAAAGTATCAATGTCCTGCAAATTAATAAAAAGAAAAAAATACTAAACAAATTTTACAATTAGACAAAAATGTTTTTAAAAAAGAACAAAATTTAATATAATGAATTTATTAATGAGAGATTTGAGGAAGGAAATTTTCAAGAGGGTTGAAGTTTCAAGTGGTTAGGTATGTATTAGAGCGTTGGTTAGAATTTTTGCAATAGTAAATTTTTACATATGTTTGATTAGTATTAGCCATCTTGATTTTTATTGATGCCCTAATGAGGCTGGGTCAGACTATGATTCAGTCGGACTTGAGGGAGCATTTGCGGTTTCCACCGTTTATGCCCCTCATGTGCGGCTCTCAGCAAATAGGTGCTACTTTGGTGGGGTTAGGTCACGCTATAGTTCAGTCGGACTTAAGGAAGTACTTGCAGTTCTCACTGTTTAGGCCACTATTGTACAGCTCTCCGCGGATCGGTACTACTATGGTGGGGTTAGGTTAGATTATAGCTTAGTTGGACTTAAGGGAGTGCTTGCAGTTCTCACCATCTAAGTCCTACTATTATCATTTTTAAGTATGATATCTACAATTAATCTCTCTGACCTACACTTTTGATCAGATAAAAAAAAAAAAAAATGTAAAATTTGAATAGAAACATGTGTTGTGTTATAAAAGTAGCAAATAATGAATATATTTGAAACGCCAAAATTCAAAAAAATTTCTGTCTTATTTTCTATTAGAATCGCTTTTGTCTCATTTAGCTGTCTTTTATTTGATTTTAGTTATTATTTTTGTATTTTTTTCATTTTCAGCTTGCTTTTCTAAAAGGAGGATTCGTGATACATATATATATATATTAAAAATTTCAAAAAAAGAAAAATGCGAATGAAAACAAGTTAATTAATCTTCTCAAAAACATTTCTGCAATTCACTTTTCAGCGTTCTTTCACTCACCAGTTCTTCACTCTACCCTTCAACCCCTTCCGCCAACACCGCTGTGTTTCACTCACCATCAGGAAATGGCGGAACCACTTCTCTCCTTTGTTGCGGAGCGAATCATTGAGGCTTTGTGCTCACCGGCTGTCAAAGAAATCGGACTGTTCTGGGATGTCAAAGATGAGCTTCAAAGCCTAACCGACATCGTTTCAACAATCAACGATGTGCTTCTGGATGCGGAGGACAAACAGACTGCAGGGAACCGTGCAGTTAAACGTTGGCTCAGAAGACTAGAAGATGCCATGTATGATGTGGACGACTTGCTGGATGAAATTTCCACTGAAGCTCTACGAAGAGATATAATGACCCGTGAATGCGATGAGAAGGCCAAAAAGAACCAGCTTGCCTATCGTTTTAAAATGGGCCATAAGATTAAGGCTATGAGAAAGAGGTTAGATGCCATCAACGCAGATAGGCAGAATTTTCACTTGGAGGTACGCTGGGTTGAGCCGCAAGTCGGGAATAGGGAGAGGGATAACACTCATTCTTTGGTACGTGCGGAAACAGTTATTGGTCGAGAGGATGATAAGAAGGCTGTTATAGAATTTCTGCTGGACTCCAACGTTGAAGACAATGTTTCAATCCTTCCAATTGTTGGCATCGGTGGATTGGGAAAGACTACATTCGCTCAATTCGTATTCAATGATGACCAAATCCAGAAACATTTTGAGCTTAAAATGTGGGTGTGTCTATGATTTCGTAGATATTAAAAATATTATTGCAAAAGCCTTAGAATCTGCAGCCAAGGAGAAATCAGCAGACGCCGAAATGGATACATTGGTGGGTGAACTTAGAGAAATATTCCAGGGAAAGAAATACTTCCTAGTGTTGGATGATGTGTGGAATGGTGATCATGGAAAATGGTGTCGCTTGAAACAAATGCTGATGGGTGGTGCAAGAGGCAGTAGAATAGTAGTGACTACTCGCAATGAAATCGTTGCAAAGACCATCGGCCAGGAAAGTGTTGCAGGGATTATTGGGGCAGTTGAATCATATTCCTTAAAAGGTTTAGATGAAGAAGCATCATGGTCTTTATTTAAGCACAAGGCCTTTGAGAGAGGACAAGAGCCGGAGAATTCAAGCATGGTTGCACTTGGAAAGGAGATCGTAAAAAAGTGTTCAGGTGTCCCTTTGGCCATAACCACAATCGGAAGTTTACTGGGCTCCAAAAATTCAGAAGCAGAATGGGTGTCTTTTAAGAAGAATGAACTCTCAAAATTATCTCAGAATGTAAGTGACCTCTTACCTACTCTGAAGCTGAGTTTCGATCATCTTCCTTCACATTTGAAGCAATGCTTTGCTTATTGTAGTTTGTTTCCAAAGGATTATGTGTTTATTGAAAAAGAACTTGTTCGGCTTTGGATAGCACAAGGGTTTGTAAAGTCTTCTGATGATGAAAGCCGATGCTTAGAAGAGGTTGGTGGAATGTATTTTATGGATTTACGATGGAGATCATTCTTTCAAGAAGCTCAAACGCTTATGACTGGTTTCCGGAATAAATGCAAAATGCATGACCTCATGTATGATCTTGCCATATTAGTGGCAGGATCAGGATCGTTGATGGCCACATTAGGTGATAAGGAGACAAACCTTGATGAGAAAACGCGTCATCTATTATTACTTGTTGGTTACGATAAACCTATTTCTTCATTGTGTGAAGCAAGTAGAATACGGTCATTTCTTTTTCTCAAAAACTATAAGTATAAGATTGATTGTGATGCAATTTTTTCAAGTTTCAAGTTCTTGCGCATGTTGGATCTGTTGGAGAGAAATCTTGATTATGTGCCAAGCTCTATCGGGGAGCTGAAGCATTTAAGGTGTCTTGATCTTTCTTCGAATAAGAATATTAAGAAGTTACCAGATTCTATAACTAGGTTGCAGAATTTGCAAACACTAGGACTCTCTCACAGACTAGAAGAATTGCCGAGAGACATTAAAAAATTGGTCAATCTCAGGCATCTTGAGATAGATTATTGTGAAGCTTTGACTTATATGCCACATGGATTGGGGCAACTGAATAATCTTGAGACGTTATCAAGATTTGTGGTCCACTTGGGTTCTCACTTCAAGAATTGTGGTGATTTACGAGAACTGAACGGACTCAATAAGCTGAGAGGAAGATTAGAGATTAGAATTCTTGGACATGGGAAAGATGTTGCATTAGAATTTAAGGCTCTAAATCTAAAGGAGAAACAACATCTTCATGAATTGAGTTTAGAGTGGAGAACTTCTGAAGGAGATGTCAATGATTGGGGCGTTGTCGATGATAAATGCCATTGGAAGGCTTCCAACCGCCCCCAAATCTGAAACATCTACACTTAAATTACTATCGGGGTTCAAGGCTTCCAAATTGGGTTTGTTCATTGACAAATCTTGTGAGGTTGTGGCTACGTGATTGTCGCACATTGAAGTCTCTCCCCCTTCAACTTCTCACTTCCGTTCAAGAATTGTCTATTATGGGTTGTGTTGAGGATGGGATGCAATGGCATGGCCTTACGAGCCTCCTCTCTCTTTCCTTCTATGGACTTCCAAAATTGGTTTCTCTCCCCTCAGGACTTCAACATGCTACCACTCTACAAGAGCTTAGTCTTACGAAGTGTGAAAGCTTGAAGGCTATACCAGAGTGGATCCACAACTTCAAATCACTTGAAAAATTTATAATTGGTGAATGCTCCAGTTTGACATCACTGCCTGAAGGAATGGGTAGGCTAACGTCTTTGAAGAGCCTAACAATTTGGGATTGTCCCATCTTATTGCGAAGATGCAAGAAAGACACTGGTGAGGATTGGCCAAAGATTGCTCACATTCCATTGTTAACCATACGGCAGCAAGAAGAAAATTCAAGCACCCATGCATCTTTGATCATTCAGGTATATTACTCATCATTTTATTTGAATCCTTTATAGAAATTGAAGTACGTATCTTCTTCCCCTCCATTTTCTTCATTTTTCTCTTTTAAGTGTTTCTCAGTATCCAAACGTTGGTCTTATTTTTCAGCTTCTTCTTATTCTTCGATTTTGTACTTTCACCTGGTTATTGCAATTTGGTGATTTACTTATTTGATTATGCATATCGGTAGCTTTTCTTGGTATTGAAACTAAGACAATGGGGCATGCATTTATTCACTATCTCTTTTTCTCGCGCTTTCGGTTGATTTGGTAGCTTGGAAAAATTATGAATTCTGATCAAATTCTTCTAAATTGTTGAGATTACTCAATTTTTTTTTTTTTGATGAATAAGGAATTTCATTCAAAAACAATCAATCCAAACTACAAAGATATTCCAATTACAAGCCTTCTCAAAAGGCCAAAAGCTTAGCCACGCAGGGCTTCAAGCTTAATCCAAGCAAGCCAAATGCATACAACATACAATTTGGGAGATTACTCAAATTTATCAATCCACGATCAAGTATTGTATATTTTCATGCGATTCTTATTGCATTTGCTAAAATCATATAGGTTTGTGCACACTATTTAACAATCCTCTGGTAGTCAAAAGTCTGAAAGTGTCGAACAATATTTTTTGTGTTCTCCTTTAAGGGAGTGGGAGGTGAAGAGCAACGTACAAAATGAAATGGCAGTACCTCAGACAAGGTCATTGTAAGAGCCTTTCAGGTTTACACACTATAGTCTATTTTGGGAAGTAGCCAATTTTTTCCATTTGCCCTGAATAATCTTTAATCCCAAAGAAACAGAGAGCAAAGAATAGTCATAGATAGTGCTGTCAGCAAAACTACTTATAAGCTTCTTGGATGTAGCACAACTATAATTTTGCACACTGTTAAGTTGAAAAAGGTAGGTTTCATGCATTTATGGGCTTGATATTGTCAAATTAAAAGTAGTGGGAGTTTCTTATTTATGGATCAAAGTTTTTGATTTTCTGAACGTTTTTGAATCAAGTTTCAAAAATCTTGTTTCTACTTTGAAATATTATAAAATTCCAATCAAGTGTATACTTACCAAACGGATATATCGGTTTAAGAATGTATGCGTTGCCCTGAACTATTATTAGCTAATAGAACCGTAACGTCTGTGATTTGGTTACTTTTTATGGCTCTTGAGGAGTCAAGAAGCATTCCTATATCTAGGCCACAAAAGATGGTCAGGAAGCATTGCCCTCAAATGCGACATTGATTAAAAATGAGGATACTGAATGCATAGCATTTGAATTTTACTTTTCTGAAATTTTAGAATATGAGTTACCTTTTATTCACTGAAAGGGAAAAAGGAAAGTGTACAAGGGAATTTTCACTCATTTACGGGATATAGTCGTCTTTTGATTGGATTGGGTCAGCATGCTTATTGCCTTGTTCATTTTGTGACTGATGTGCTGGTGAGAAGACTGAAGGATATGATTAAAAGAAAAAATTAACAGGCATGATATGATAATCTATTGACTTGAATAAAATGTCTCCTACCATTTGTAATGTTTGTCATAATTTGTAGGGATCTCATGAATGAAGGGAGGAACATGCAGTGAAGGTCTAGGAGAAGGAACTAGAAAAGTTTTTCCATGGAAGATGCTACATACATATCTACTGTGAGTATTATTTCCCCTGTTTATGTCATAAGAGAAGGAAATAGAAAATCAGCACTTGTATCTGCGATTGTGGGCTTTCTCTGAACCTTATTCATGGATGTAAAAGTTGCTGGCAATCTTTTGTTTTTGGAGAGCCTGATCATTGTATGAGTGTATGCTTGCTATAACTCTTTGACTGTTTATATTCCTTTACAAGATCAACCTGACATGACTATCATCCCACGAGACAGAACAACATAATCAACATCTTGTAAATATATATTCTTTGAAAGTAATTGAAAAAACATTTTAAAGCGAAAAGCGCTACTCAAGTACACATAAGAGTATAAATAGCAACTTAATATTTAATAAACAAACTAAATTAGCTGAAATGATATGAAGCAGATTAAGATAGCACCTTATCAAATGCAAGAATTTTAGTCCATATGAAAACAAGAATTTGCTGTAGTTCTGGTGTTGTCGTTTGCAACAGCTTCAGGACATATGGAAATATTCCAACAGACAAAGCCTACAAAACACATAAAGTCATGAAGTTAATCACGATATTAAACACCACTAAGTTATGAAAGAGAGAAGCAACAATAAAGTCACCAACAACTACCAGATCAACTGCCCAGGGTCCCATGTCAAGGAATCTTCCAAGAAGAACCTGTGCCCGAAATCGATGGCCTTGACCACACAAAACCTGCAAGAGAGTTAGTTTACAGACTTGTTATTATAAGCAAAGGGTAGAATGAACACCAAAACACTGACTCAATGAAGAACAAAACTCCATTCTGCACAGAGAAGAAAGCAAGAATTGAGCTAGGGAAGAATGACCAAATAATGGCCCAAAAAATAGCGAGCAAGAGAAGTGCCACACCTGAAGGACAATAGGCAATTGCTCTGGCGGTTTCTTATGTTCGGATCTATGGTCGAGCCATACCTCAAAAGCCGTCAATTGTTCTGTGAAAAATGGACTAGGCTGAAACAAAATAAACATGTGCTACTTAAGTAGACCAAAAGAAAAGAGTATAACTATGGTTAACAAAAGCATCATTCTTCATAATGCAGTTAGTATTTAAGCAATGTTTATCATATCTTGCAAGCCCAGAGTAAGAAATTCAAACAAGAACAAAATCCCAAGGAACACACCAGGAACTCCGCATTAGGGTCCTCAATCAGTGATGGAAGCTGCGAAAGGCAGATCTCAGCAGCCATGTCCCATGCATCCCTGCATTGTGCATAAGTGAGTATGCCAATTGAATTGATTAAAAAAAAAAGAGTATGCCAATTGAATTTTATAAACACAAAGCTGAAGAAAAAGTTACAAGTATCTTCTGCGTACCACATATGATGCAGATGGGTTGGTGGCAAAATAGGGTAAGAGATGGGGGAACAATTAGCAGCACGCAGAATTCGCTCCGCAAGTAAAAAATTTCGAAATAAACTGGCAACTAACAAATCTTGCCTGAACAGTTTCTGAAAAAGATCATGAGGAAGAACATTCCAGGCAATTGTGTCAGTCACAGCTGTAAAAATCCAGTTCAATTCACCGAGAAGTGTTTTCCGGTCATCCTGCCATAGAGGAATTTTATCTATAAGCGAATAATCAAGGGACTCACGAAGCAAGGACCGTTTGCAGAACCATCTTAATGCCATCTTTATAGGAGTTGTGAGGCAAGAAGTAAACACATCAGCGGGAAAATCAGTACTCTGGGGAAAAGTCTCATGTGCTTCACAGGCTGCAAGCAGAATGCAATCCCTTGAGGATCCAGAAGCACCCAAATCATTAAGCTCATTGAAGGCATTGATAATCATCCCAGCAGCAGAGCAGTCAAAAACATATATTGATGGTGTCTTCAACCAGGAATCAAGGTCACTGATTGGCAAGGGGATATACTGCGTATAACTCGTATTAAAGAGCCAAATTTCGCCATTAGCAGTTGGTTTTGGCACACCATGTCCATTATAATGTAACAGAACTCTCTGAGACTTGGCTGCTCTACGACACATGTTACAAAGTTTCTTCATTTCCTCCACAGTAGGATCAAGTTGAGACTTACAACAAGCCTGCTTAGGTAGCCACCTTTCATACTGAATACTCAAGGCATTCCCAATTGTCTCAAATGCTTTTTGAGGTGCCATGGAAAAAGGATCTATCCAGCACTCCATTCTGGCACAAGGAGATATCTTGATTACATCAGGTGGATCCACACTAATATTCAAACATAAAACTAGAGCAACACATCCTGTCTTGATGTGGTTCTTAGGCCGCCATTTCGAGACCAAACCATTGTCGGAGGGGCTGGTGGGCAAGCAACCCTCGAAGGCCTCGTGCTGAGGTTTGCCCAGCACCTTGTTCTGAGGCAAGTATGCCATGCTGGTCGTGGTGGAAGCCGCGGCATTCCCATGGCTACTAATAGCAGTCTCCGAATCCCTCCTCTGCGAGAACAAATCCCCGTCCTCGTGGCTCGAAGAGCACTAAACCAGGCGCGCATAGGGATTCGCCTGAGAAAAGTGAGAGAATCCAGCTCGGAACACCCTAAAAAACCGGAGAAGGAGCTCTGAAAACCCTAGAACCCCAGGGCCTGGAAGTGGATGATGGAGGCGCATATAATAGTGGCGGCACAACCAAAAAACGAAATCTTTCAAAATTAGGCTTTGTGAAGGAAATGAATAAGACTACGTGCTTATTATATAAATAAAATAAAGCAACATAGGCACACATTGCATATTAACATGTTGTTGGGTCCCAGTCCTACGAAAATCCCATAAATTAATCACAAGCTTCCTTGACACGACGACATCATAATTTGTCAAAGATATTTGACTTAACAAGAGTCCCACAAGTCTATTGAATACAAAATAGGATCTGCCTTTACTAAAAGGAAATTTTTTTTTTTTTCTTTTATTATGTAAAAGATGCATAAGGGTGCAATCTAGGTACACATGAAGTATACAAGAGAAACCTCTCAATTAAGGAAAAGTAAATGAATACAAACATAAAGAGACTTAAATATAGTAGCTTTTAACTCTAAAACCGATCTCTCACAATATATGAAATTCCGCGGATTACACTCTCTCCAAATACACCACATTAAGCACAAATGAGCCAACCTCTAGGCTTCTAAATTACAGCAGCTGCAAGACTGACCTCTCCAGCTAGCCAACAACTCCACCAACCTTTGGGGCATGACCTAATCCAATCCAAAAAGATGGTAAATTGATACTCACAAAGCTCTAGCCATTTCTCAGTGAAGCAGATTGGGTGGGGGGGACAAAATTATTATTAAAAAATAAAAATTTAGAGGCGTTTTTAAAATTTTGGGGAACACCCCCCCACACCACCCCCTTGATCGTAGAATTTTTTTTTTTTTTTTTTTTTTATGAGTAAACAAAATATCATTAAAAGCGTAAACGCGCCCAAGTACAGCGAAGTATACAATAGAAACACCTAGCTAGCTAGAAGGGAAAAACAACAAAAAAAAATCATGATAACTAACTAAGTACTGAAGGAAAAACAAATGCAGCTGTCCAAATATAAGAGTATAGAAGAAAAAAGATTCCATCTTCTCTAATGTCCTCTCGCCGTCCTTAATACTTCTATCATTCACTTCCCTCCAAAGACACCACAAAAGGCAAGAAGGACCAATTTTCCACAATACTGGGAGTGCTACTAACATGTCAACTAGACGGCTAGGCATAACCAAAACAGCTAGAAGGACTGAAAAAGGCAAATGAATTCTTTGGGGGTAAACTGTCCGTTATACGAAAACCGGTCGTTATAGTTAAGCAAGAGCTCATTACCATCATTGGACACGAAATAATTCCCACTGTTTTCTCAGCTTTTCAATATGTTATGACTTCCAAGTCAGTTTAAGGTTTAAATTCACGTTAAGGCTATTGGTTAAATTTCTAAAATTGATTGTTGGTCTCATTCCCAAGTTTAATGTCTTGGTTTCAGACAAGATCTCTGCCCCAATAGTTCTGATATGTTTTTCTCATGGAAAATAACCTCACAGAACAAGAATTTTAAATGATCTGACAGATCAGAAAGCCCTAGACCTATGGAATAATTGCTGTGAAGAGAGAAACTTGATGAGTTTTAATAGTATTGTTGATATGAAATTAAAACGAACATATCTTTGGATATCATTAATTTTGAGTAGGCTCCTTATTTACCACCAAGAGAGGTTTTGAGATTGCATTAAGCATTAGCCTATGAACTACTCAATAGCCAATTGAATTTCAAGAGCAATTTGGTTTTTATAACAGTATATAGATTGGAAAATTTCAACCTTTTTTTTTTTTTCATTGCTTTAATTTCAAGAAAATATACTACTACATAATTTCTAGTCATAATAAACAGACTATAAATGCACATACCAACAGGATTTGCAGCAATCAGCTGCTCTTCAACTGCCCTTACAGCATCCATCAAAGCTTCAGCCTGGTTTGTGAACGACACTCGCTGCTGTGAAATCACTGACCGAAGCAATTCGGCCGTCTGCCTTGCTGTAATTTTACTGGAACCACCAAATATCCAAAAAAGAAGTAAATAAGAAACAAACATATATAAATGAGCTTATAGTATCTTAAACATAGGCTAGCCTTCGTATACCATCTATGCAGTTACACAAACAGTGCTGAAGATTTTACCCCATTTTAAGGTTGTTAAGGAAATCAATCACAAGGTGATTTCAAAACTTAACTTAGTTTTTGAAACCTAAGTTTTTAAGGAACAAACCTGGGAACCGAAAGTGAAACCCGGTTTTTCCTTGAAGACTTAGTTTTTGAAAACTAAGATTTTAAACTGGGAACCCGAGTGAAACCCGGCGATAGCGGAATGCTCAAAGTTTTGATGACTGTGAGAATGGCTTGCCCAATTTAAAGAAGTTGGTGTTTAACTACACGCGCCTACAAATCTCCATATACACACTTATAAGAAGTAACAATTTGTGCTGAACAATACCAAGAAGTAGTAGATCAAAGCTATTTTTGTTCTGCTATTGCTAAGATCTCCCCGTTTGGCGATATTGATCAATGTGCAGCCCTAAACCAAACAGAGACCTATCCCTCACCCGACCAGTTGTCCTCTCTAAAGTGTGAATGATCCATATAATTTATCTCAACAGTTCAATTGGACCAGACCAACAAAGCTTCAAGTTTTTCATAAGAGGAATCAGATTGCCCTGTTTGCTGATAAGGATAGCTTCCATACTTTAGGCAGCACCTCGTCTTTTCAGGAGAAACTGCTTCTAAAGGAATGTTGTTATTAATTTTCTGAACACCAAACCCAACAACTTCTTTCCTCTCTTTTGAATCTGTACTTGAAGTGGAGAGTTTAAGTCTGAAAAAACCGGAAGATCACTTTCATCCCATATAAGTTACTTTGTCAACTTATTTTTAGCAATCTCATAAACTAAGGTTTACAGCTATTCCAATTTACTAAAGAAAAGGAAAATATAAAATCAAGGAATCTGGAAATTTGAATATTTAGAATCCTGAGATTACCATGACTATCAAAGTATAATGATAAGAACACCCTCAAGAGAACTTTTTGTATAGGTAGGTATGAACTGACATCAGACCTGCATCTATGACACCACTGACAAACTCAAATCATTGAGATATAGTATTTCCCAATTCGATGCATCCCAGGTAAAATTAGTCTTTATAGACAAATGAAACTAGTATTAAACTGTTGTAGAGATAAAAAGCTAAGGTTTAGCATTTTAATCTCCATCAGATGGTTGAAAGAATAACATAATAAAGGCATTCAGTGAAAAGTCCAGAACATACCATGCAACCTCGAAATTCTGGATGCAATACACGACTTTTCATCCTGTGACACAGATAAATTAGAAATAGAAATATTGTAAGTCAAAAGACAACAAAAAAATAAGGAGAAAAATTACAAATGAGATTGGTAAGTTTCCCACAAATTGCAGACAACAAGCACATGTTCATAAATTTGCAATCTTACAAAAATGTCAACAGATAATGAAAGCATACTACGATAAATACTAGAAATATTTTCATTACGCAATAGCTTTGTGCACATTTTGAAAGAATGACTACTATCTTGTACTTGACCCTTTCACTCACAAAATGGTGAAGAAGTGAAAAGTGGAGCAAATAAAGATTCCTCCCTGAATATTGAAATAATCATACGCAGTATTCATAAGCATATTTTGTAAAGTACCAATTGAATACTATGGGCTACCACTCTGTTTTCCATGTACATGTTCGTATTAGCTCTCTGTGGCTTCCCCACCTCTGGTCCTCACCCAACCCACAAAAGGCGTATGTTTCATTATTTTTGTTTGAAACACAGATTTTGGTGAGCAGGTGCACGTCACCAATTAGTGACGTGTCACCTGCTGGCACGTCAGCATATATAAATATATTATTCTTTATTCTTTTTTTTTTTGTTATTTAGATATTATTTTATAAATAACACCAAAAAAAAAAGTAGCTATTATAAATAAATAAAAAATCACCATCATATTATTTTTTAAATAAGAAAAAAATTATTAAAAATAATAAATTAAAAAAAAAACAGTTTTTTATTTTTTTTTTTATTTTGTCATTAATAATCTTTATGTCTCTTAGAAAAACCGGTTTTTTTATTAGTTTTTGTTAAACGACTAAACGCATACAACTTATCAAGTTTTTTTGAACTGCTTTTTAATTATTCTTGATTAATAATGCAATGCCATTTTTTTCTTAATTTGTTTGATTAAACATAATAATACATAATAGTTTGATTTGTATTATTTGTTTCTTTATTTGATGTTG